>JAQFYZ010001049.1:0-28348 GCA_034695085.1 Cylindroiulus punctatus
TTTTGTGTTGTAAGATTTATACAATATAAAGGCTGTTTTCTGAATGGCTTTAACAATATTTTGACAAGTTTTAATTAATTGTGAATGCAGTTGCCATTTCTTGATTCGATTCTTTCACATACGATAGTGTTTGTCGATCTCATGTCTTTTATTTGTATTGCAGTGTTGATTCATGAACCGGCAGTTCTAATTGAAGGAGTTCTGTTTCGTGCAAGATATCTGGGCTCAACACAGCTAGTATGTGAAGGGCAACCCACAAAAGCAACACGTATGATGCAGGCTGAGGAAGCCGTTAGTCGAATAAAGGTAAACCTGGCTCATAATTGCGTTATAAAGGCGCATAACAAAATCATTATTTGATATCCCGAGAGAAATGTGAATGCACTGTACCGCCTTTTCAAGCAAGGTTCATTGACATATAACAATATTTATCAGGATCGAATTAGACAGTAGTCATTTTTTGGTGTAGGTCTCATGTTCTAATCAACTTAATATAGACCATTTTTGTGGGGTATCAAACTATAAATAACTGTGCATAGCTATTTTCCAGCCTCTCAAGCTGAATTTTAATCTGGTGTCTAGTGTATGTAGATTTGAGGAATTATAACAACCCAAGTTTTGTTTAGAAAATGGCATGCATTGCCCTATGTTTTTGATTATCAGCTTTTGGATGCTGTTGTAATCAAACTACAATGTGACATTTAACAATGCTTCTACACTTTTCATTTTTTGTATCCTAATTTTCCCTTGTCTTTTTTGTGCATTCACTCTATTTATAGTCTCTGGTGAGTGCTTTGCAAATTAATGAAAAATGCTAAGCTAATTGTTCTTTGTTCAAAGTCAAACGAATTAAAATAAATATGTACTTCCTAATTCTAAATTCTTGCTGTTAGGCCCCTGAGGGTGAAACTCAGCCAAGCACAGAAGTGGACTTATTTATTTCTACGGAAAAGATTATGGTGCTTAATACCGATTTAAAGGTAATTACAAATATATGGTTACTGATTTAGGGATTTGAATTGTAAAATGTGATTATTTGATCTCGATATTTTAATTTTTCACGGAAAATTTCGAAGGAGATTATGATGGATCATGCATTGCGTACAATTTCTTACATTGCGGATATTGGCGATTTGGTTGTTCTTATGGCTCGGCGTAGGGTTCTGAATCCTGGAGAAGACCCAGAACCCAAAATGAGGCGAACCCCTAAAATGATATGTCATGTATTTGAATCAGAAGAAGTAAGTTTTTTATCTTTGACTATCATGCTCCATTTTGATATCATGAACACGTTTTATTTTCTTTGATTAGGCTCAGTTTATAGCGCAATCCATTGGACAAGCATTCCAAGTAGCTTACATGGAGTTCCTAAAAGCCAATGGCATTGAAGATCACAGTTTTGTTAAAGAGATGGACTATCAGGAAGTACTTAATTCGCAGGAAATTTTCGGAGATGAATTAGAAATGTTTGCAAAAAAGGAGATGCAAAAAGAAGTGTGTGCATTTATTATTTTGTTGCAGAATTGTGAGCTCCAGAAACAACTGAAAATTTATTTATTTTAAATCTATTCCTTTGCAGGTTATTGTTCCAAAATTTAAAAGCGAAATATTTGGCGTAGTTATTGTTGAGTCTGGATGGGGTTCAATGCTACCCACGGTAGTCATTGCCAACCTATCCCCTAGTGGTGCAGCTGCTCGATGCGGCCAACTTAATATCGGAGATCAAATTATTGCAATTAATGGCATCAGTTTAGTTGGATTGCCTTTGTCTACATGTCAACATTATATTAAAGTAAGGAACTGCAATAATTGATGGAACCATTTTACCGATGTATCCATTTCAAATACTGTAATATATGAAAATTGTCACTTTACAGAATACAAAGAATCAGACAGTAGTGAAATTAACTGTTGTTCCTTGTGCTCCAGTTGTTGAAGTAAAAATAAAGCGGCCAGATACTAAGTACCAACTCGGATTTAGTGTACAAAATGGAGTGGTAAATATCACCCATTTTCTTACTCATCTTTCCTGTTGATGAGTGCCTCTATTCAAAGAAACAAAAAAATCTTATTTTTCTAGATATGCAGTTTATTAAGAGGGGGCATTGCTGAACGTGGTGGTGTAAGAGTTGGTCATCGTATTATTGAAATCAATGGACAAAGTGTAGTTGCAGTACCCCATGAGAGGATTGTGAATCTCTTAGCAACCTCAGTTGGGGAGGTAATTTTTGAATTGAGCATCTATAATAAGTTTCACTCAAATGTGATTTGAGACAGGAAACGTTATGAAGTCTAACACTATTTTGAATTTAACTTTAGATTCACATGAAAACGATGCCCACATCAATGTTTCGCTTACTCACAGGCCAAGAAGCACCACTGTACATATGATCTCATGCATAAGGAAGCAGATATCCTTCACGAGTCTCATTATTCATGATAACTGTAAACGCCTGACGGTTTGCTACATGATAACAAACGACAAGAGCTTCGTTTATTAGTAATTGCATTTAATCATACTCATTATAGTCGAGTGCAGAATTGTCGTTTATTTAAAACTTCCTAGACAGCTAGTCAAGCCAGTGACTATTCCTATGACGCCCCTGAGGTTTCTCTGTAAGCGTGGGAGAAGTTCAAGTCATGGCTCTTGCACTTGGAAGTTAAAAATCCGTATGTGCCCGCATTGTTAATTAGTGGTAAGCGAAGATGGTGTGCCAATCAACATTTTTCATTGACTGGACGGTCAGCATACATTTTATTCGATTACTGTAATAATTGCTTTTTACATTAGAAGCTTGAACCAACTTTGTCGGGTATGTTTAATGCCTCCACACAATGCAGCCCCACAATAGCAACCTCATAAATCCATGCAATGAGCGGTATTTCAAGCACATTTAAATGTATGCATTGAAATCAAACGAATATGAAAATTATAAACTTGGATGCATATGAAAACTGAAAGAGGGAATGGCATGATCTCTCTTTTTCTGAAGATATTATAACCTACTTCTTCACCACTGCCTACTTGTAATTTCTTATTTACCGCAAAATCAATACATTTCTATCAGGGCTTTTCATGCATCAATGCACAGTATAATTTCAGACAAATTAAGAAGCTCGCTGAAACATGTTTCATTATTTTAATGCATGGAGACAAACTAATATTTGCAAGGAATCGTGATGTACATGTACAATAATTATGTATGACAGTATGATCCCAACCTAAGTGTGCTGGAAAACAAAGATTAAACACTGAACTTGGGGTAATATAATCTTTGTCATTACAATGGTTCATGCCTCATTGAATTTTTGTTGAATATCTTGAAGAATATGCATGTTATTTGGCACAAATTCAAGCTTTCTGCATCATGACATAATCGATTTTGTGCTATTTAGGTAACTTAACGCCAAATCTTGTACATTAATTTATTTTTATTTTCCATTCCTTCTCGCCACACCATCAAGAGTAATTCAGTCGGCACACATAGCCTAATTGCTATGTTATACCCTGAATTTGATTTTCCCATGATTTTTGTCATTGCCAAATCTACATTGAAAGACACGCTGAGAAATATTGACTATGTATAAACAAGATCTTTGAATGAAGGATTACATATATATTATAACAGCCTATATACCTGTCTGAATACCTTTTTATCTGTTTGCGATTGAGATTTTGTCATATTCATTTACCTACAGTGTATATTGGATGTGGGTACTACACTGTACAATCGTAATGACGCCCCAAGATAAAAATTCAATGGTTTAAAACACAAGTATTGTAAGTCCAGTTTTTCAAAATCGAGTTACACTTGCATACTGTATATTCTGAATCACATCATGCTGCTTAGTAATGCTGTGCCCAAAATTAGGACCTTTACAGAAACTGGTAATGAAAATAATTGTAATTGCATTGTGTGGTATAACCACTGGTTGCAGTGGTTGCACGTTATTTTTGTAATGGTACTCTATAACTAACAAGCTAACTGGTCGCTGACCAAGGTATGTCCAATCTTAATTGGATGCAGAAAATTGAAAATTGGACTTATGATACCATCGATAAGTTTCTGAATATTAGTACTACAACTTCATTGGAAAGATGATATGATGAGGTAAAACCAAATTTTTGTAAATCATATTGTGGGTTAGTTTATTGCATTTACTTTCAATCAAAACTACATGTACATGTATATTTTACAAAAAAATTTTGGATTCTAAATGCGGGTTTTGGGATATAGTTTAAGACTGCATTATGTAAATATAATTACCTGTATATGCTTTAACCTTTTAATTCAGTAAGTATTTAAAGTAAAGCTTTCGGAGAGTTTAATTGTACAAAAACTGGAGCCGTTAGCTACATGTACGATCATGTTTGTGCCTGTAGTCAATTTTAAAATTGAAGGCCAGTACTTATAGCGCCATTGCTTCCGTTTGTCCAATCGTCTGCTAATATTACCCATGTGTTCTATGTAGTCGGTTCGAAAGCAACACAGCATGTTGACATAAGCCAAGTATTTTCACCCGTTTTATACGTTTATTTGATTTGGTCCAGGGACGCTGTGGCTCGTCTTGTCATTGCAGAAAGAACGGTATGTATAATGCTACGTTGTCGTTCACTATTGCATGCAATTTTGTGTCTCCCACGAGATTCTGTTTTCAATTTCCACTTGCAATCCCTCATATTCTCAGTCTCTGATTTGTCATACGGGTTTGAATTGCTTGAATACCGGGGTTCTTCGCATGAAATCATTTGTCCATAGCATTCCTGCAGGTGTGCCTGATTATCGTCATGAATTACATTGTATGAATTTGAAAACAAATGGTATCGTTTTTATACAGTAAAATTTTCGTACATCAGCGGTCGATCCAAGATAAACGTCGACTGCATGATGTTGCGCCATTTGTCACCCAGTTCCCCAACAAATTCTTTTGCAAATATATGCTTTTGTGTAACTTAAATTTTGATAAGAAGAATTCACGATTCGAAACTTAATTTTGCCAATGATGATGTCAACATTATACATGCTTACTATGATTCCTATTGAACTTCTCCTAAATCGATGCTGTCAAGGGGGTATTGCGTGGTAAAATTGCTTTTCTGATGCTTAAATATTCTTTACGATCATGTGTATATGCCCTGCATGAAAGTTACCTTGCTTAAAACTCGATAAACTCGGCTTTGACCAAGTTTTGTGTTTTGTCCAGCTGGAGGCCATCGGGATGATTTACGGTGTAATAGAGGGTCTATGAATTGTTTTTAAAAATACTCGTCTCACCACGAGAATAACAGTAACCAACAATGTGTCTGATGTATATCAACAAGGTAAACAAGCCGAGCGAGTATGATTTATCCGGAAACTATAATGTATTCACTAGATATACATTATATTACTGTTGAGGATGGAAAGCTTGCAACCAACAGGGTGAGGCTGTTTTAGTAATGCACTTAGTTCCAATTCCTAATATTACGATTTAAAAAATCTTCACAAACAGCTGAAATGTCATAGTTTAATTTAAATCTTTAAACGTTAACAGATTATGGAGTCAATATTTGAAGGGTGAAAGAGATAGTGGTGTACGTAAAGTTTTTTTTTCCTTTTTTGAGTTACGTGCAAAAATTTATTCTACGGATGTAAAATTGGTGTAAGAATTCTTAATAGAATGTGAAAGCATTTGTATACTGTTGACAGATGTTTGAAAGATACGATACTATACTACATTGTAATTGTTACATTGTTTACAGGTTGACACACAAGGAAAACATGTCTTACACCACTATCACTTTCACCGATTCAATTATTCATAAGGGAAATTAATGTTTTAAAATAGCGAGAATTTTCACGTTCTGTACAATTCGATCAGTTAGCGTTTTCCACTAAAATTCTTAAACAAGAATTTTAGTTACTGTACACACATTTTATATAAGATATATATGATTAAAAATATTTCAAAACATCTCATCCACATAGTTGACATAAGGTAAAGGTTATGTCAGTGTTATGACCATGTAAAGCTGCATTGTCACGTGTATGTAGCACTGGCATTTCTCACAAATAACGCTTTATGAACGGTTACCAACATAGCGACATTTATATAGTACAGCGTTTCAAATAATTAAAATTGTTTATAATCTTGGCACAAGTTTAAAAACTCAAAAAATATCGCTGTCAGACCAATAAAATAAATATCCAATTCTGCCGGCATAATTTCGTTGACCGTTCAACAAAATGTTTCACGACGTATGCAACAAATACAAATAATGAACACTTTAAATAACCTGAAGCAAAAGTTATTTTAAAATATCGCCATTGAGCCAAGAACGGAAGACAGGAAGGGTCTGTGGATAGTGAGCTCCCCTTTTTTTCTGAAGAGTGCCATCAGGATTTCGGTATGGATAGGTTGCCATAACGATTGGCAATTGAAGCTTAAATGTTTTCTGAGCTCCTTTTGGTTCTACAATTATCTGAAAATAATTGAATTGCTATTGAAATTCTTATACTTGAATTAGCTCGAGTCATCCAAACATTATATGACCAAATATGCATAATTTTTGATGTGTTTCATCGAATACTTACAAATACGTCATAATTGATATTGATAATGTGGCACCCTCTCAGGTTCGTAGGTGGCAGAGCAGGAATGGTCAATATTTCGTCATGCCAATCATCGTAATCACCCGGGGGTATTTTCCCTCTTACGATAGAAGCCAATTCCCGACTTTCCGAGTGTCCGATTTTATTTTTTGCGGTAAATTGCACAGTCTAGGAGCAAAGATAAATGGCAAATGTGAACGTTTCGAATAATTTATTAAACACTAAACGCCTGCTATATAGTAGAGAAATGCCACCACGATGAAATAACCGCACCTTTGTTTTCAAGCTATTGCAAAATTAACTTGCTTGCTACCCACTCGACAAAATTAGACGCAAATGGGAACATGTCCAAAAGCTATGATCCTTTTGCAACGAAGTCAAGGACTAAAGATTAATTTGTAAATTATATCATCCCTCTTTTATCTTTGATCACATCAGGCTGATGATGTGTAAGAATCAGCAAAGCAAAAAATAATCCATACAAGAAAGTTGTTAAAAATTCCTGACATATTTGTGGGATTCTCAGAGCGGCCGACAGCAGTAAAATGCAACAAAGACGAGAAATGTGTACACCCAAACAACATTATAGGTGGGGTGTATCTCTGGTTGCATATTAAATCCACCCACTGGAAACTTAGATTGCCCGAGAGATTTGCCTTATGCAAGGTTGTCAGGCGTTACTTAACGAGCCATCATCACGAAGGTTTCGATTACACGCCAAAAATGTTGAAGACATGGTGCGATTATAATTACTCACCTCTGTCAGAGTTGCCTTGATTTGCTTTATGGCGATTTTGCTGTGATTATGGATGCTGGCGTTCAAAATGATGTTTTCTCCTGGCACATATCCTCCTCGATCAAGGCGAACTCGGCACACCACCGGCCCACCTGTTAGGCATTTCATTCCTAATCTGTGTTCCACTTCACCGTGAAATGGATCCTGATTGGAAACAAGTTCATTCGATTACATACCAGACAAGGTTGTTTCATTGGCAATTTCTTGCTAAACCAATATTGTACTTTGAAAATGTCTTACCGCCAGCTCGATGGGTTCCAGATTCAAGTCGATTGGGTTCATGACGATGAAAACTTGCTGGTTTTTATGCACCAGCCCTGATGGCTCTTTTACTGCAGCTTTGCAAAAATATTGGACCCAGCAATTTTTTCCCAGAAATGTCGACGGTAGGCCCAAAGGCAGGCCCAGTTTGAAGGGAAAGGAATGGATTCCGGGGGAAAGAACGCATACTCTTTGATCTGTAAATATTTAAAACACATTTCCACTCATGAGCGCGTTTTGCGGGATATCATAAGTTATTTATACATTTGTACGGGGAAACTGGTATCCACCTAAGACAGCTTCCATCAGTTATATGGGCTTCAAAGTTGAAAACCATCTATTATCTTCACTGTTATCACCCTGCACCCCATTGAGCATGTTTCAGCCATTACTTCAAAGTATGGTATATTATTTCTGCCAACTCTTTTTTGTTTACAAAAGTGTGCATATTTTTTAGAATTTGCAAGAATCTTCCACCCAAAATTGGGGTTAGTTTTATGAAAATGGGACGTTCAAGTATTATGTCATCATCTTAGGGTTGAAGCCAGTGTTGACGAACGATAATAGAAGTGATTAAGGACTTGGGCGGGGATAGCCAAATGTTGATGCCTTTATATGATACTGTTATGAGAAAAAATGCATTATAATGATCTAATTGATCTAATGCTCAATGAACAAATATGTTGTAGTTAGCGCAATTAGAAACTTATTTGGTCAATGATGACATTATCATTTAGGGGGTGGAAACTGGAAATGATGAAAATGCAAACATTGGAGAATTAGATTAAGAATCACTTTTATTTAAATGAATCGCACAACCCTAGACCCTTTCTTGTCAGTAAATAGTTCAAAATTTGATTGAGGACATATATGTACACCCTAACACACATTTTTGTGTTATATGAACGGCACTAAAAACACCTAAACGGTCAATATGAAATGCGTCATTTACATGCATTACATGTACATGTAATGGCGTGCATGTAATATCATGTGTATCAAATATGGTTTTTAAATACAAGTAAGAGGGAAGAAGGCGTTGTTTATCTTTGTTGTGAGTTCAATGCAAATTTTGGGTGGAGTGACCAGGGAGGTGAAGTGAATCTACAAGCACGGTTTGCCATGACCCATTTATTTATTTGATTATGAAAACGATGGAGAGCAAATTCCGGGAAAAAAGTCAATTCACGTGCAAACACGAGTCGGCAAATTGAAATTTGTTTTATTTACAGTGTAAATTTAAAGTAGTAATTGCACCTGTAGAACATAAGAAATTGTGAATAGTTTTCAAAGAATAAAAAATTACCAATGACACGTACCTGGTTCCCCTAATAACTTCATCCTAAAATCAATATAATTTTCCTTGTCGCTAAATTTGTTTCTGTTTTTATCTGTAAACTTGACGACCCCTTCTCCTACGACATGGAAGAAGACACCTGTAATTGAGAAAGATCGAGAAACAGATTTTTAAGCTTTTTTATCGTGGTTTCATTAGTTTGTTTATAAAATATTAACGATGTAAATATTAAGGGCAACTTTTTTTTTAAATGCACCACTAATACTTCACTGTAGTGAATTTTTCGTAAGACTTCTTATGAATTTATGTGCATTTTTATAACATTTATTTTAGAAAGGTGAATAACGAAGGGAAAACTTTTAAGAGGTCCCCAAATATAGAGTTTTGAAAATGTGTCAGGAAGTAGTAGAAAGACAAATAAAAATGTCAGGAAGCAAAAATGATGGAGTTTAAGGAATTCTAAGTACATGTAGTTAAACGTTCTGAAATCACATTCCATCTATAGAGAGGTACATGAGCTGTAGTGCTAATTTTACGGGACGATGGGGAAAAAAGTAATCGCATAAATGAATTAAATTTTGCCTCGATTTTTAATTTTAATCACAGCAATGATTTTGCATGTCTGAGTCAATAAATTCACGTAGATGCGGGTCATGTCCCTTGCACCATTGAATCAACCCAAATATAATGATTTACACTGCATTTTCTCTGGAACGAAATTCACTTTTATTTTACATAAAACTTTCCATGCGTATTTTTACGACCATGTTTTATGCTAATGCCGGTGTAGCATTAATTCGTATGAAATGCGATTCTATTAGCACATTTCACGGTTGTTTCGAGATCCATACCTGTGCAAATTATGCAATGCACAGGTATTCTTTCCATACCTGGCCAATGGAAAGCAAGTATTCAAAATCTCAGTGTATAACCATTTTTCACTATTGTTGTCTTTTGTGACACAAATCCACAACGGGGACAGTGACTTCCTTTCTTATATCTAGGAAAGAAGCCTATAAGTACATGCGTATTCACGCCTCATTAAATAAAGTCCCCTCCCTAGACTTAGAATCATGGCCTACGTAGAACAATTACAGTATTTCAGTTTGGCACCATTTTGTGACCCAAATATCTCAAGCCAAAAAATTGTGATTTCTCTCAAAATTGCAAAAAGCACCAGAATGCCGTCTTTCCTCTTCATGGTCGTTACCCAGAAACTTGTATTGATTGTAGCTGAATTTTTATCCATGATCATCACTAGTGGGTCATAGGTTAGATGAGAATAAACTACTTGTGTGGAAATTTTGATGCATGTAAGGTTTGCAGTGTGATTCACATACATCACTGTTTCAAAATATATCCAGTAAAAAAATGCTGCAATCTGAATTGCCCTCAACCTCTCTGGCTTGAGAAACGTTATCTTAAACGTTAAAAATATTCATTTATTGGAAAGCTTCATTTAATCAATTCCTTTCTAAAAATGACCATGCTATGCAAATGTGTATAGTCGTCAAATACTTGTATTACATCAATGGTTAACACAGGTCTTCCTTATTCTTTTTTTGGAAAAACATAATCTGAATGTGAGTGTATTGAGCTCTTAATGAGGACGTTTTGATCAGCTTTTATTGGTTTCTATAAGACGGGCAGGTCTTTAACCAAGACAAAGTGTAACAGGTTGGGTTCCTGTTTATTGAAGCGCAAACTAATTTTGATTAATGCAGGCCAATGCTTCTTTAATGGCTCAGATTTCCGATAATTTTTTATAAGTTGGAATTCGTGTATACAAAGTAAGCGTCTATACCACAGTTTCCAAAGGTGCCAATGTATTTTATTGATTTATTTACATCTCGGCCTTCTCCATCAAGTTCACACATGTCATGGAAGATTAATTGTTGATAACCTGGCTCGTTTTCTAAACGAACGATTATACAGGCCTACTGGGAAAAGCTGTGCAATTAACACCTAAGCCTGCATAATGTGTCACTTTTATATTCATTTATCGCAGGCTATTATTACATTCATGAACTTAATCATGAACATAAAAACCATTTGCCTATTAGGGCCCTACATGTATGTTTAAAAGTTTGAGTAGTTCAACCCAAATTTGAACTATGTGATTTATATGGATGATGGCAGTTTATTAATAAAAATAAACAAAATGTTATGCACGCGCACCTCTTGCACATGCGATTTTGGGTAGGGGGACTCATGCAGTCTACAAGGTAGCAAATAGTATTATTAAATCTATCTTTAAATTGAAAATCCAATGAGTTTTTGCATGGTGCAGTTGGCATAGGCTGGCCAACGTACAGTGTAGATCCAAAGGGTAAGTTTTGAGTTAATATTGGAGAGTACGAGGTACCAGTTGCCAATGCATGGTTTGCATTTGAATGAAGAACATTTGGAAGTTGCACCTGTTATTGGACTATAATGTCAAATAACTGAAAATTGCATGTATATAGCTTACCAATTACAGGAGTGTCTTCTTCCAACTCGATTAAAATGCGCCCGCTGATGAACTGTCCGGGAAAGTACAGCAGATTGGGATTGTCGAAAAGTATGAGGAATTTCCTCAGCTTTTTAGTCATGGTGGACATTCTGCGCTTGTGGTTGTCCGGTGGGTAACAAAACTTTGAGGAATTTCAGCAGATCATAAAGGGTAGCTGCAATGGCTGGTCGAATGCCTTGGTAATCAGTACATGTACACGCTGGAGTCGCCCAAAACTTTCATCGGCCAAATTTATCCGGTTTCGCCAGTGAATCCTCACACGCACAACAAGCTAAACTCCAACATTTCTAGCATGGTAAAAATTCCAAATAATCCAGTACTGGTAGTTGTTGCTCAGAGGCGCCCGTGACACATTAGGCGTGTAAGATTTGGTCGATGTATAATTCGTCTTCTAGCTAATAAACTGCGTCCGAAGGTGTATACCTTTCGTTCATTTTCTCGTTCAAACCTCTTTTACCTTGGACGACAAGCTTTTCCCCTCCTACGTAGGCCAATGAACGAGTCCAGCCATTTTGCCAGAAAACCTTCGGTTCTTACCTGGCACACCTGACTGACGTCACCCTTGGAGCAATGTTACTTCCTTGAGCCTCCTTCTTGGATGCCTCCTCAACCATGGTTCGAAGGAAAAAACATCCAAGAAGGTAAAAAATCTGAGCAGGTTTTCTACGTCATGGCTCTGGTACCTGTGGGGGTGTCTCTGACCATATTTGTACAGCAAACTACTCGAATTTAGTTTTGCCTATTATACAATTTTACATAAACAACAATGGTTTCCTCTCCTTTTCACTGAAGGCACTACAAATTGATCCATTCCTATTTGGAAGGACAAGGTATTACATGTGCACATCATATAGAAATCACTGTGAGATCTTGACCTTGCACAGTATTCATGGGACGTTCAAGTTTTATACCGTATCTTCATCTTCATCACTATTTTGGTAATCATTCATTATGATAAATCATAAGTTTGTATGAATCTATCAATCAGAAAATTTTGATAAAAAGCTATGCAGTGATAACCACGTTTATTATAGTTACATAATATTTGAAATGAGAGACGTGTTAAAGTAATCGCATTTTATTTTAGCTTATCACCCAGTACAGAAATGTTGTAAGGTTTTGGTGTAATTAATCTCCCGGTCCAATCATGACCTTAATGGCGCCATCTGATCCATTCTGGGCAGTTTCAAAGGCTTTGGCTGCCTCTGATAACTTAAAACGATGAGTTATGAGTGGCTTGACGTTGATCTTGCCAGAAGAAATAAGATCGATGGCAGTGGGAAAGCTTGCAAACAAAAATATGTTTCGTTATCATCACTTGTATATAATTCTGTTGATGTAAGCTAAGAAGACCAGCTTATTACCAATCTGCTTAATTTAGAGAAGCTTAATTAATTACCAGTGGACAAAACGAAGTGAGGATCGGATGTCCAGTTCTTTCAGTACAATGGTCAGTAAAGGAATGTCACCAGTGGGAGGCGGCAATCCCACAATTTCAACAACACCTCCATAACGGGTGGCCTTAATTTAAAAAGTTTTAAATGCATTATAATGCATTTAAATGCATATATCATCAGTTGCAGTTTATATCATAATCTTACATAAATCCCAGTTTGAACAGCACTTGCAGTTCCACTGCAATCCAGGGTGATGTCTGGGGGTCCTCCCATTAATTGCACAACCTTGTCAGCTACAGCTTGGCTGTCTTTCGTGTCCACCAATAGCACTTGATCTGCACCCAATTTCTTGGCCGATTCTAGACGGCTAGTTCTGACATCTGAGAATCATGGAAAAAATAGCTGGCATATTTTTTAGTACTTTTAAAATATCCAAATTAAATGATCTTGGTAGCCCAGCTGAATTTGAAAATTGACAAATAACTTAAATTATATTTCTTCTTTCTTAATTTGCATACCTGCCATGCAGATTGTCGATGCACCAATTGCTTTGGCAATCAGAAGACACAGCAGTCCAATGGAACCTAAATCATAACGGAATTGCGTTATCGTAATATATAAATTGAGTTATTTCGCAAAACATTGGAGGCTGTCACATACCTGCCCCACAGATGAATATTTTCTTTCCCATGGTGATATCGGCTCTCTTGCATGCCCATATTGCGCATGCAAGAGGCTCAATGATTGCACCCTCTTGATAAGAAAGATTATCAGGCAACCTATGTAAATCATATTATGTCATCATATTATCGCATCATGATTGATCAAGTTTGAATCACTCACTTGAAGCACAGATTAGCTGGATGAACTAAGTATTTTCTCAAGTGTCCATGCTCTGGAGGATGGGACTGAATCGTGACATCAAGGCAGTGGTTGTAGCGTCCGCTTTTGCAAGGATGGCATTCCCAACAAGGAATAGCAGGCTCCAGGCAAACACGGTCCCCTATAATAAATTCGAAGTTTTCGTTATGAAAAATAATCGACTGCAAAGTACAATTCGAGTCAAAGCAAAACGTTATAGAATAAAATGCAGACCTACCGGGTTTCACGTTCGTCACATTTTTTCCAATTTTGACCACGGATCCGCCAGATTCATGGCCTAGAATGTGAGGCTTGTCCAATACCGCCTCTGCAAAATGTGAACAACTTTAAAAGTAAACGTTGAAACAAAACACTCTGATCATCTCCAGAAGGCGTTTGATGCTCTCTTAAGATTCTTTTCATGCCTTCAATGGCAATACGGTTCAGATCGCCCATGGGTTATTTGGTAAAAAGTGTTTATTTGTTGTCCTCTGTCATCACCCAAAGGGGCAACCGGTATGCTGCATGCATTACTATACATTTATCGCCTTTGGTTCTCTACTACATGTGGTATAAAGCTCACCTCCAATATGTCCATCGTGGTAAAAGTGAATGTCAGTGCCACAAATTCCCACAGAATGAATCGCAATTAGAACCTCTAAAATCGAAAAAGATTTATCGTCACAATGTTCATTTATCGAGTTGCTGTCCACAGAACTCGACATTCTCACCATCAGGGCCTGGCTCTGGAACTGGTAGATTTTCCTTAAAAAATAAGGTGAATGATGAGCATGAAAATTATCGAGAAATGTTTATCCTTACTAAATATCCTGTAAGACTTCGCTTTGCGAACCAATTGCAGTAAGTATTCAAAATAAAATATTATATTCACAAACCAGATGAAATTTTCCTTTGGAATCTATCATTAAAGCTACATTTTCCATTTTACTTCGTGTGATTTTGACGATGACCGTACGAGATGACTGCTCCCGACTAGTACCAAAGAAGAAGTGAATTAAACTGATATCGTATCATTTTGGTTAGGATTTTTTCTGATCACGTGAATGACACATTCAACATGTGGCAGGGAAATCGATAGAATCGAATTCAATGAAAATACCCCACTAAAAAACTTTTCCACTGAAACTAATATCACTGATGCGTGACAAAAATATACAATTTTAGTCTGGAGAACAAGCACATTGGCAGTTACATAATGCTGTCGCAAATAATCTGCAACCTTGTAAAGTTTCAAAAGCAGAAATCGTGTAATTCACAATAATTCTATCCTGCTATTTTTGTTTTTTTTGGATATTATACGGCGGAATATGGCCAGCTCCAAATGTCCTCAAACTAATTACGAGCTCATTCATGTACATTTCAATCCTATGAGTACTAGACAAGAATAAGAATGACACCTGTCCTATTTGTTGCCATTTATCCTTTTTATGTTTTTGATTTTTTTTTTCACATTTATTCAAACCAAGCCAACCTAAACTACCTTAAAATGTAATTTTCCTTTAACCGTCAGGCAATCACTGCCAGCCTACGAGCTATTAGGAGAAGCCCAGGGCATATTCAAAAATATAATCGTTTTTGTGACAACATTTCTCGTTTATTTATTTCATTACACCTTGCTATATTATCTCAAGAATTATAATCAAAAGGCGATCAATGCTGTAATTCTGCTTAAGTACTTCATAACGCATTTTATTCAAGTTTATCATGCAACAGTCGTACAGTATGAGCGTTACACGAAGTGTCAATTGCATGCAATTAATCTCCTGGTCCAATCATGACCTTGATGGCGCCATCTGCTCCAGTGTGGGCAGTTTCAAAGGCTTTGGCTGCCTCCGATAACTTAAAACGATGAGTTGCGAGTGGCTTGACGTTAATTTGTCCGGAAGAAACAAGATCGAGGGCAGTGGGGAAGCTTGAGATGAAAAACATTCGTTATCAACACAGTTCTGGTTTTGTAAATTAAGAAGACTATTACTGAATTACCAGTGAACAAAACGGAGTGAGGATCGGATGTCCAGCTCTTTTAATACGATGGTCAGTAAAGGAATGTTACCATTGGCAGGCGGCAATCCAACAATTTCTACAACACCTCCATAACGGGTGGCCTTAACAAAGTTTAATTGCATTATTTGGTGAAACTTAAGGAAGTTCATATCATTATTTGTTCTCCTGCATCTTACATAAATTCCGGTTTGAACAGCACTCTCAGTTCCACTGCAATCCAGGGTGATGTCCGGGGGTCCTCCCATCAATTTCACGACCTTGTCAGCTACAGCTTGGGTGTCTTTCGTGTCCACCAATAGCACTTGATCTGCACCCAACTTCTTGGCCGATTCCAGACGACTGGTTCTGACATCTGCAAATCATGTATTTGTGGATTAAGATATCGTACTAACGATTGGAAAAAATAGCTAGCACAGTAGTACTTTTATAATATTCAAATTAAATGAACTTGCTCGGCGAATGCTCGACTTTGTTACACGTTTAAAAGTTACTGTAAATATGTTTTCCTAATTTGTCAATAAGTTGCTTACCGGCCATGCAGATTGTTGATGCTCCAATAGCTTTGGCAGTCAGAAGACACAGAAGTCCAATGGAACCTAAATTGCAGTGAAGAAATGTTATCAGTTCTATAATGTGAATAAAGTTCAGTTATTTGTCAAAAATGGTGGCTAATACATCACCTGCACCACAGATGAATATTTTCTTTCCCATAGAAACATCAGCTCTCTTGCATGCCCATATAGCGCAAGAAAGGGGCTCAATGAGTGCACCTTCTTGGAACGTAAGATTATCAGGCAACCTACATTAAATTCAGCCACACATTTGTACAAGGGATCGGTGAAATGGCAAATTTTATTGAGTAAGAAAGGCGCTAACTTGAAGCACAGATTTGCCGGATGATTGAAGTATTTTCTCAAGTGTCCCTGGTCGGGTGGGATGGACTGACACTTGACTTTAAGACAGTGATTGTAGCGGCCACTTTTGCAAGGATGGCATTCCCAGCAAGGAATTGCGGGCTCAAGGCAAACACGATCCCCTGTGTGTTAAACCAGTTAAAAAATAGTTGGCATTGATAAATCAACGACAATTATTATCGGATAAAGTCATTATAAATCTTGCCTACCGGGTTTTACGTTGGTCACATTTTTGCCAACTTTGACAACCGATCCTCCAGATTCGTGGCCAGGAATGTGAGGCTTGTCCAACACAATATCTACGAAAATTTAAAAGAGTTTGAAACCACCATGCATACAGTAGTTGTTAAAATATAATTAACACTCACCTCCTAGATGTCCTTCGTGATAAAAGTGAATGTCAGTGCCACAAATCCCCACGGAATGAATTGCAATTAGTGCCTCTGAAAACATACAATTTTAATCAGGTGTTCAGTTCTGCATATTTACAGTACTGTGTCCGGAACTAGACAATCCTACCATCAGGTCCTGGCTCTGGAATTGGATGATTTTCCTTAAAAATAATTCGAATAAGGAGAATTAGAATATTTTTATCTGATGCGAAAAAAAGGCTAACCCATTACTACAAAAACTGCAAAAGCGACAGCTAGGGGTTGAAAATAACGTTGCGTTTTCACGAACCAAATGAAAGTTCCCTTTGGGATCCATTATTAATGTTAAATTGTCCATCTTGCTTCTTGTTTAGACGATGCCTGTTTGAGATGATTATGATGGCGTTGAGCACTGCCTCTGTCTGCTGCCAAAAAGCGAGTGAATTAAAATTACATCACGTCATTTTTATTTGGATTTTTCCTGATCACGTGAATGCGGCATTGAAAATCTGACAAGGAAAACGAGAAAATTCACTGTATTGATAACGTAATTCTCTTGAAGCGAATACCAAGGTTGCTTGAAATATGGATTAATGAAGCTTTATAAACACGGGTGTTGACAGAAGGATGCATTTGATTTTTTTAGGGGATTTGATTGCTAATCTCCTCCCGACCAATTTCTAATTGATTTCCTATAATTTATGGTTACAGCATTTGTTACAATTCAGATGAAAGGGTTTCCGTAATTATTTGTAACCATGTACCACCGCTTCTATTTTGTACTACACTTGAACATCGCGAAAGACTCCAAAATCTGTTTCTGAGTTTCTGCCCAATCAGAAGACTTATCATGAAAAAAAAACTGGAAGGCGAAAAATAGCTGCACAGCTTTCAAGAAATTCTCTGTTCAAAAGGATTGCACAATCGGAAACGCAATCCTGCAAGAAAATGGCAACAAGCTAGGCTATTGCCCGGCATGCTCGAGAGAATACACTAACATTTCCTCCAAGATTTTTTTATTGAATGGAATTGACTAATGCAGTTGTTCGCATGTAGACGCTGAGCCCAACAGTGGGCTTATCCTAATTGCTCGTATGCTAGCAGTGATTGCCTGCATATATGTTGGGCCGCTAAATAAAGAAATTACCATTTTACACCTATCCTAACTGTCACAATTTATCCGTTTTGTGTTTTTTTGTAGTTGTATGTGTTTAATCCAACCTTTTTAGGTTAGGTTAGTTTAGGATAAACATAAAAAACACATGAAAAGGATATATTTTGACAGGTATCACTTGTCGTTCTTGTGTACTAGCTAAGCATGGTAGGTTGAAATTTATGTTCAAAAACAAGCCTTATTTTCATCAAATGTTTATTTCTCTAAATACGAATTCAATCGTAAAGTTGGCTAATGGAAAGGAAGTTTTAGCACATAGAAGTAATGTAGGAATAGTTTAGGAAAGCCAATATTATCTTCACTAAGTCTACGATTTTAATCCGATATGAAACTACTTTGCTCTTTCGTCAAAAATAAAACCTTTTATTCAAGGATCAGATGACTTAGTGGATTTTAATTGCTTACGAGCCGTGTGCAAACACCATTTTCTTAAGTTGTTTGAAGGCCATGCAACTTACATGTACAGTACGTACACTGTTTCACAGATCTAACCTTGACTGGTACAATTGTCAGCTGTCCTCTACTTATCGGTTTTAAATTAATATTTATTAAAAGGGTAGCCAATTGTTTCCTGGAATGAGGGGATTGTTGTTAGCCGGAATACTTGTCTCAGCAAAAAATGTTATTACTGCAAAACATGCCATTGTAGGCCAGTACAGGAGTATAGCCAACCTTCAACTTCTCAGTTCGATTACTAGAGGCAAGGTCAATAAATTCGTCAACATCCATATTTCTCATTTGTACGAAATTCCAGAAAAAAATGAATTACGAAATCTGGCATAGACCTTTCTGATTGTTGTTTACTTTGGAAAAACGAGATGTTTAGAAGTTTTGATTGATCAAAAACGGGTTTTATGGTTTTTCAAACTTCATGGTCAAACTTTTATTTGGATTCAGCACAAATCCGTCATCGGAAAAGGGACAATTTATGCCGATCAATTACCATGGATTTCATGGAATCAAACACTTATACAAAAGATAACTTCAAAAAGTAATTGCATCAATCAGACTCATTTTAATGAGAATTTTTTTTCTGGTTTCAATTGAGGCCACTAGAGGCTGATAAGGGGAACGTGTCTAGAGGTCGAGTAGTCATGACTGAAATTTAAGTGTAGGTTAATACGCAAACATTTGATCACTTGTTGAGTAGTGAAGGAGGCAACAGACTGATCCATTTTGGACACATTTAGTCTAAGTACACACAGCGTTGTAAGCTTGGAATAGGCATGTAAGAGTACATCTTTAATTTAAAAATTGCATTTTTTTCCCTTTTATAGCTATACATGTACATTGAATTGTTGAGGTGAATTCCAATTACCGTAAATTTAAGGAAATTACCAAAATCAAGTGCGTGTAATACATGTACATGTAGCTGGCACGCGAGTCTCTTAGAAATATGAAGCTGTTAAGATAATATTCCTTTTTTATTATTGTTTTCTGGCTAGAAATTAAAATTGGAAATGGCCACTGATAATCTCTCCTTGGTTCTTCATAAAATTGATGATATGCGTCTGGTATAGTTAGAATTCCATTTAATACATTTCCTTCTTGCTATATATTATTTTCGACATTTATGTAACGTATATGCAATTTTTTGTTTTTATAGGAGCAAAAACCAATTCCCAAACCTGGAAAAAATGGTGAGAATTATCATGATTTCGTCACGTTTTTGCAACAATATAAAGCAATTGCCACATATAAATTAAATAATGCAAGCTCGAAACATCACAAATGCTCTTATTTCCTCGTTCTTATATTTATGATTGAAAATATTACGAAATGACTTTTCGGTTTGGTGTTGGACGAAAATATTTATAAGAATTGTAGATCTCCTTGCGAGGATACTTTCTTCATAACTTGCATACCTTTTACATTTGTGTCCATTCAGAGGTGCTTATCAAAATTCATTCAGTTGGAATTTGTGGATCAGATGTTCATTATTGGAAAGAGGTACGTTCTGCCAAACTGTCGAAACAATACCACATGTTAAAATGCAATACAGATATTATTAAAATGATTATTTTTTCTCTTACTTGTTCTCTTATCCAGGGTCGCATTAATAAAGTACGTGCACTTTTATTTCACTTGAGTACTTTAGTGAAACCCTTGATTTATTTTATAATACTATTGTGTCGGAATATTTTTCTATTAAAGTTCATTGTGGATGGTCCAATGGTTCTTGGACATGAACCTAGTGGGATAATTGAAGGTGTTGGAGAAGGTGTAACCGAATTTAAGAAAGGTAATGCTATATTTTCCGAAAAGTTTAGATGCATGGTAATAGTTATACATGTAGTGCCGGAAACAACATTTTGTCTGTTATTGCAGGAGATCGAGTGGTTATAGAGCCAGGAGTTGCTTGCTTGCTGTGTGATTTTTGTAAAAAAGGTGCTTACAACTTGTGCCCCGATGTGAAATTTGCTGCCACACCACCAATTGATGGCACCCTTTGCAGATTTTATGTTCACCATTCAAAGTTTTGCTACAAGTAACTTTTTATCAACTTTTCATGAAATATTGTGTCAAATTAAAAATTACAACAATCTGTTTCCATTTGTAGAATTCCTGATAACATGAGTTTGGAGGAAGGCGCCTTAGTTGAACCATTAGCTGTGGCAGTGCACGGATGTCGTAGGTCAAATGTCTCAGTTGGAAAATCTGTTCTAATTAGTGGATCGGGTAATTCTTGATATAAGTTGCTAGATCAAATCAACAGTGTGGACTGATTGTCATTGCATTTTTCGATGTTTGGCAAACAATTTCTGAAAAATTATGCTTACATGTAGGTCCTATCGGTCTTATGAATTTGCTCACTGCAAAAGCAATGGGAGCGTCTCAGGTTTGCGTTGTAGGTAAAGTAAAAAAACATATTTCCGGCTCCTAAAACGCAATGTGGTAGAATAAATCATAATTTGTTCTGGCTTTTAATTGACTTGACTTATCTTCATTTTCAGATGTTGTCCAGTCTCGGCTAGATTTTGCCAAGACTTTGGGTGCTGACAAGATTGTTCTGTGCACCACAAAAGATGCAGATGCCTTTGCCCAACAAGTGATAACAGTTATGGGGGGACCCCCTGACATAACTATTGAATGCAGTGGGGTGGAATCTAGCATTCAACTTGGTTTATTGGTAATTAATTGTATACTTTTTCGTTAACAATGAGCATGTTGATTAAAGCCACAAAAATTAACTATTTTTAGGCGACGAAATCTGGTGGCGTATTAACATTGATCGGGGTTGGTCCTAGAAATATCAACCTTCCAATCATGGAGGCATCAATTCGTGAAGTGGATATCCGTGGAGTTTTTCGATATGCTAATTGGTATGTATGATCCTAGTAGGAACAAAATTTCTATTAATAAAATCATACATAAATGGGGGGAAAATTCTTGTATATAATACTGGGCAGTTTTTCGTTTAAAATAAGTGTGAATTTATTCAATCCACTTTCTACCCAAAGAACTGTTTTTAAAAAGCGTTTATTTTCTTAGCCATCCCACAGCGATTGAATTGATTGCTTCGGGTAAAGTAAATGTAAAACCTTTAATTACTCATCACTTTACTCTGGAGGAATCGTTGAAGGCTTTCGAAGTAGCTCATTCTGGAAAAGGAATCAAGGTGTTAATTAATTGTGCCAATGACAAATAAATTTATATTCCATTTTCTGCTGTATGTTTATCAATTTGGCTCAACCTTACCCTGCAGTTTTCTTGGAGATTGTACTAACATGGTGAAATATTGGTTTTGTTGCTCGAATAAATCTGTATGTTATTGAATCTGATTTTTATAAAGAAGTTCAAAATATGCAACTCAAATCACGCTTTTACTGTATGCGACTCAATAAAATCATGATGGAGGAAGGCCAAATAACAAAACTGCGCAGTTGTAAGTTTTATGAATTTTGCGAGCATTCTTCCAAAAATGTAAAAATAGCCATTTTATGTACATTGTACTTGGTTTAATACTTCAAAATAATTACATCCTAATACATCGTGCTTCTTTTGACTTTTGTTTGGCTTAGTCAGCAGTAGATACAGTTGTGTACAAATATACAGTATCCTTCAAGTGCAATTTTTTACACCGCATTTCCCTGGAATATGTTTCCTGATCTAGACGAGTTCAAAATTCTGTATTTTTGTTGTTTTGCTAATTAATGCATTTGAGCAATGTCCACTCGTTTGATGCCCAGCTATATTGAATGCCCTTCTGTATTATAGAGGGGGTTATTTAGTTTTAAATTTGGCGGTTTTTCCATTCGGCAAAATTTTTTTTCGGAATGTCAACAGATGGCGCAACCACTGTTTGTTTTTATTTCTGAACTGTTGAACAGAGTTGGTGTGTATGATATGATAGCATTCGTTATATTCCCCTGCAATATCCCGTGATTATTTTATCGAATAGTTTTCGTGAAGTTTAAAAGAGCTTCATTTTACTTCAGTGGTGGGATATTACGAAATGACGCAGTGAGTGAATCCTTTGTAAGAGACGTTTAGGTTGGTTGGAAGTTAGCATGCATGCGCTACGGTATAATTGTGTTGTTGCATTGATTTTATATTTATTTTCAGACTTTATAATGACAAAATGGATTAATTTAGCAATGACGCCATATGACTTCTATTGGGGGAAGGGGTTGTCGAACCTCTATAGCTAGGTCCGTCATCTTGACTTTTTTGCGTCTCGATCTTACACTTTTGGGCGACTATACTTTATAGCTGTCTTGGTTTTTTGTCAACTGTATATAGGTAGGTACCTATCTGAAATTGTGGAATAAGTTGTATGATATACATGTATCTTAAATGGTTATGTTTCGATAGCACGGACATTCAACGTACTAGCCACCAAAAGATGGCTTCGACGGATAACGAAGGAATTACTGTATTTCTACTCAACAAGGATAAGTTGAAGCATTATTCTGGTGTTCAGGAATGGTATGCAGAATCCCTCTGTTTCGAAGTTGCGAGACTTTGTGGAATAAGCACGGCAGCGAGACATCTTTTTGCATTGCGCCATGAAAATTCTTCTATATGGCTGAGTTCGTGCGATCTGATCAAGGTGGAAAAGGGACAACTTCTCAAGTTTGAATTTCGTTTGAGATTCCTTGTGCCGCAGATCGACAAGCTTCGTGATGCAGACACTCGAGCCCATGATTATTTTTTCCACCAAGTGCGAAGTGACTTTCTCAAGGAACTCATTCCCGAAGTTCATGAATCGCAAGAGAAAATACTTGGCCTTGCTGTTGCCGATATGTTGCGTGTTGTGAAGGAAACTGGAGCTAGCAGGGACGCGGTTGAAAAGGAATATAAAAAATATGTTCCCGGTAGACTGCTGACAAATTTTATCTCCAAGTATTTCAAAAAGGCAGCTTTACACAGCAAGCTCGTTGAAGTGGATAAGAGTATAAATGTGCAAGATGTTGCTCACATCAAGGTAGAATTGCACTGTCAGAATGGTTCTGTTTATGAATTGTTACATTTAACTTTTTCAACGTATCAAATTATTCCAGAGCAGCTATATTCATCAGATTTTCGAGTTATCTGTGGAGTATGGTTTCGAAACTTACAAAGCTCAAATTGACGAAGATGGTCATGCAGAAAACGTGAAATTACAAGTGAATCCTTTTCATGCAGAGAAACCTGGCCTTCGAATCCGCCATTCTGATAAAAATAAGGTAATATATCTGGGATTTCATAATTTTATTATGTTGAATACAGTGCCATACCATGGAAATGTGACTCAATACAGGATTGGCAAAGCGTTTGTTCTATTGAAGATCTGTGCTTCATTTGTATGAGACAAGACAGTACCGTTGAAATCAGCCGACGAAATGGCGTTCCACAGGTAAATTCTGAGATGCGGCATAATTCATTAAATTGAGTGATACGATACTGATGTGTGATTTTTATCTTTTAGTATTTTAAATTTGAAAATACCAAAGTAATGCACTCATTTGTAAGCCTTCTGGATGGCTACTATCGCCTTATGGAAAAATGGACGTTTAATCTGTGTAAAGATTTATCATCTCCGTTTTTGCAAAAGTTAAGAGCTTTGAAATGTCATGGACCTGTGGGGTAATTTTTAATTAAAAAAAATATTGTACTGAAATTCTAATAATAAACTTCTCCTAATAAAGTAATTTTTTGCAGGAAGAATTTCGCCTGTAAAAAGCTGTCAGACAAGCGCCATAATAAGCCGGGTTGTTACATATTACGGGAAAGCTGGCAAAACGATTCTTACCGTTTGGATGTTTGTATTGAGGAAGCATCGATGCCCGAATCACACATTATATTATTAACTTCAGATGGTTATAAATTTAAAAACGCTGAGCAGTGTTTTGCAACATTGCCAAATCTACTTAATTACTATAGTGAGCACAACAATGGGATATTGAAGGAATGTATTCCACCATCTGAATATGGTAATTTCTGTGTCATTTAATGACTTTGGTTAGGTTGATTAAATTTGAACAATCATTTGTACAACAATCGTTTGAAATAATTAAATTAGTTAAAATTACTTAACTATTTGTATTTCTAGATGTCTCTCCAGTACTTCTCTGCAAGAACGATAATGTATCCACCTGCATATCAAATATAAGCAACGTTGTTTCCGATCCTATGTGCATACGAAATCGAGATATTAGGATACACGATTTTGGTTTTTTTGGAAAACTAACAACCGTTTATCAAGGTTCTTGGTCACGAAGCCCTAGTGAATGTGTAAACACAGCTGTAAAAACTCTGAAGCACAGCAATGATGTTTTACGAATGCAGGTGAAAGGGTCTTTTCTTTTGCACAATATTTCATTTCAATAAATTTAAAATTTGTAAGGAAATATTGTTTTGTACTAGTAATTCCAAAGTTGAAGTATAATTTTTCTGTTTAATTTAGGAATTCCTCCACTGCGCTAACCAGTGTATGTTTTGGCAGTGTGAAACTATTGTATCCATGTATGGGGTCATTCTGGCCAATCCGCTGGCTTTAGTCATGGAATATATGGCACTAGGTCCTCTTGATAAATACTTGCGTAGAAATCGTTCGAAAATACAAGAGATTGATTTGGTAGAAGCTGCTACTTATTTGACTAATGCTGTATGGTATTTGGTAAGTAAAAGGCTCTTAAATTCAGCCCTCTTAATTTGAAGTATGCTTGTATAGTAATTTTGAGCACGCCAATTTTAGGAAGAACAGAGAATTGTGCATGGCAATCTTAGATGTCGAAATGTGTTTGTATCTTCTCATCAAGAAAACACTTTCAAAGTAAAATTAAGTGACCCTGGCATACCATCGTACAACGAAGATCAGTAAGCTAATCATCGCTAGTCCTTGCTGTTTTTGTGAAATTCGTGCTAAAATAACATCGTGTAACATATCATTACTTCTATTACAGAATACATTGGATTCCCCCAGAATGCTTTATCAACTTTTCTTTGGCAAAAAAGTCAAAAGCAGCTGATATTTGGGCATTAGGTACTACACTATGGGAAATTTTTTCGTTCGGAGATCTGCCTTTACCAGACATACCAACTAGTGAGGTAAACTTACACTGTAATTCCTTGAATTGGTCTACATTTACACCGATATTATTCTTTCTTTCACTGTTTTCTATAAGCGGTGTTCAATATCTTCATTTCTAAAAATCATAATTAGGCATGAAAAATAAATAGAATTTATTTTTAGCTCAAGATCCTATATCGAGAAGGGTCTAGGCTTTCTCAGCCAGAAAATTGCCATGACGATATTTATAAGTTGATGCAAGAATGCTGGTCCAAAGATCCCTCTAGCAGGAAGAAACCACAAGCCGTTCTAAGAGATATTAACCAGATACTTTATGAAGGTAATATGACACTTAAACTCGCTGATGTGATGAAAAACGTTCATATTTCAATTATTTCCGAATTATTTCATGAAACAAGTTCACAATTCACGAAGAACGCATACATATGCTTCACTAAATCATCAAGGGGGTCAGTCATTGGCCAGCTCTTCAAACAGCCTTAGCAACGTCCCAACTTCTTTGGTTACCTCTGCTGATTGCGACCGTAAGAATCGCACTTCCAATGGGATGTTGAAGTTCAACAATGAGGTTCCCAGGGCAACTCTACCACAAAACGAAATTAATCTGCATCAGGGAATCAATGGAATTGGTGTATTGCCGCAATTTACAACGTCCCCGAGCAACATATCTTTGGAGTGGATGAATCAGTGGTGGCTCATTGAAATGAATCAGTTGGAGCTAGGCGCAAGGCTTGGACAGGTAAGTGCATCTTATGCTTTTGGTAGATTGTTTATTTAATAGTTATTTAGTGACTAAACTGCTGACCTGGATTTGCAGGGCTTTTATGGAGAAGTAAGAAAAGCAATACTAACACGATGGTCTGGGGTGGAGGAAGAAGTCGCAGTGAAACAGCTCAAATCTACTGGTCAATTAGATGGCCACCAAGATCTCTTGCAAGAAATTTCTATTATGAAGAAATTACAGCACAAAAACATAGTCGAAATAAAAGGGGTGGTAGAAGGCAAGATCGATGAAAATACAATCTGATTCAGATTCTAATTCACGGCGCACATCAATATCAGTTACCGTGATTTTGCTTTATATTCTCAGATCCGAGGACTTTGCTCGTGATGGAGTATGTTCCCTTAGGTTCTATGAAAGTTTATATTCAGACTGAAAAGGAGCGTCTGTCCGAAAAACAGCTTCTGAAGTTTGCGCTGGATATTGCAGAGGTAGATATTCAAAAATATTTTAAAAAGCAAAAAAGCCTCATGACATTTTCAAAATGATGTTAGACATGGTTTGGCAAACAATAATGAAAAAACAACGTAATAATAAACAACAATAAATCCCATTACCTGTACAATTCTTGCTCAATAACTACATCATATTGTATAAATCATGAGGCTCTTCCTATTTACGTTTTATAGGGAATGGAGTATCTCTGCCTAAAATCTATTGTGCACAGAGATTTAGCTGCAAGAAATATCCTTGTCGCTTCCGAGGATACTGTGAAAATCAGTGATTTCGGGCTGGCTCAAATGACTGGTCACAAAAATTATTACAAGTTGAAGACCAACAGAGATTTACCTGTTAGATGGTAAGCAGATTTCAAACTTGTTTTCGATAAGTTTTCATTTGATTGAGATGAAATTGTGGCCCCATAAGTCTGAGTTTGAAAATATCCTAATTGCTGCTTCAAGGTATGCTCCAGAGACTTTACGCTATTGGAAGTTTTCTTCAAAATCTGATGTTTGGAGCTTTGGAATAACTTTATGGGAAATGTTTACGTATGGACAAGAGCCGATTTTGGATGATTGTAAAGTAAGTTGTTTTGTTTATTTATGAAAATTGTATTTATCTCATTGTCGAAACTAATCCACTGGTTTAATTGATTAAAATATTAGGCAGAGGAGATGCTGAAAACTTTAGAAGATGGCAACCGCCTAAAGTGCCCTAGTACATGTTCCATGCGCATTTATACTTGTTTAATGCTTAAATGCTGGGAAGCGGAGCCATTGGATAGACCTGATTTTTCACAGTTGTTATTGGAAATCAAAGATTTTTATGAAAACGCATAGACAGCTTTGGTCCGGTATGTGATATGTTATTCTACTCTATTGCTAAATGCGTTTATACTGTATATCTGACTAAAATTTTAAAGTTTTATTGAAACTAAATTGCCATTTGATATATATGTATGCCATTATATATATGATGATATGCCATTATATATATGATGATATATGTATGATATGCCATTATATATATGATGATATATGCATGATATGCCATTATATATATGATGATATATGTATGATATGCCGTGTGATATATAGATGTTATCTTACCAGTACAGCATTTGCAAAAAAGTGTTTTGCATGCTGTACTGTTATAGTTTAATTAAAGTACATTACAAGCAGAAAGCGATTCATCCTTTTTTGACCCCTTCCAAATCCCTATTAAAAATCTTTCTGCATAATTCTGCAGACTCTGCAGAATTTTTCTGCAGACGTCTATGCAGAATTCTGCATAATAGGCATAACTATTTCTGCAAAGTTAATTCTGCAGAATATGATATGTAGAATAAATTGTGCATAAAATTGATACCTTTTTATGCAGATTAAATTGTACATAACTATTTCTGCAAA
>JAQFYZ010001050.1:0-28303 GCA_034695085.1 Cylindroiulus punctatus
CAGGCAAAATTTGTGATTATTTTGTTAAAAATCAGGCAAAATTTGTGATTATTTTGTTAAAAATCAGGCAAAATTTGCGATTATTTTGTTAAAAATCAGGCAAAGTCAGGCAAAATTTGTGATTATTTTGTTAAAAGTTAGGCAAAGTCAGGCAGAATTTCTGATTATTTTGTTAAAAGTTAGGCAAAGTCAGGCAGAATTTCTGATTATTTTGTTAAAAATCAGTCAAAATTTGTGATTGTGATTAAAAATCAGGCAAAATTTGTGATTAACACAAATTAAAAATTTGTGATGTTAACAATCAGACAAAGTCAGGCAAAATTTGTCATTATTTTGTTAAAAATCAGGCAAAATTTGTGGTTATTTTGTTAGAAATCAGGCAAAATTTGTGACTATTTTGTTAATAATCAGACAGTCAGGCAGAATTTGTGATTATTTTGTTAAAAATTAGGCAAAGTCTGGCAACATTTGCGATTATTTTGTTAAAAATTAGGCAAAGTCTGGCAACATTTGCGATTATTTTGTTAAAAATTAGGCAAAGTCTGGCAACATTTGCGATTATTTTGTTAAAAATCAGGCCAAATTTGTGATTATTTTGCTAAAAATGAGGCAAAGTCAGGCAAAATTTGTGATTATTTTGTTAAAAATCATGCAACGTCAGGCAGGACAGTTTTGAAAAATTGGCGGCAACACTGTACAGGGTTTCCCCAGACCTGGAATACCTGGGAAAATCATGGAAGTTGAAAATTAAATTTCTGGATAATCCCTGCTATACTTGGGAGCCTGCACAGTTTGCCATCCTACAGGGGCTGAAGTTCACATTTAATGATACTGTAATAATAATAATATCAATAATAATAATAATGATTATATCCGTTGACCTCATGTCGTGTAGACCTACTAAGATTGACTGTAAATAAACTTGATTGGTTCGTTTTGCAAATGCTTCATAGATGGCGCTCGCATCTTCGGAGCATCCCCGGTTGCCCTAGATTGATGCACGGAGGCTAACCATCAGGGACGTCACCTTATTTTATTTATTTATACCTCTCAGGGTGGGAAAAAGGTGTAGCATCGAAAGTGTCTCTGAGAGCTAATCGATGAAATCAATGCTGAGCGCCGTGTTATCTCTGTATCGCGACCCGGGAGATAAGCTCATCCGCCGTGCAACAGATGTTACGCAGCTTGTTTTTTTAACTTTTTTTCAACAAAAATAATGCAAAAAAGGGAAAAAAGGAAGAAAAAAAGCTGAAATCCGAGCGTGTAAATTGGAGTCGGATGCCTCGTTACTGGCGCGGACTCCGTATTTTTGCTCCTCGACTGTCATTTCCATTCCTAATTCACTGCTTTTGCTTCTGACACCGAGGATGCTAAAAATGGGCTAAAAATAGCGCGATAATAGAGATTTCGAAAAAAACCACCACCGCGCTATCCGTGAAATCGCTTTTATTCGCGCGTAGTGATTTCTGCCGAACGTATACTCCGCTTTTTTCTTTCATTAAAAAAGTCCCCGTTTGCAGGGGTGGATGCGCGTTAATTATTTTTAAACATAACTGGAGGTTTGGGATGGTCGTACACTCTAAACGGAAAAAAGTACAAATGTTGAACCTTAAGGGTACAAATGTTTTGAAACTATATACACACCCTATGGGTACGTTTGTTGATTGCGCGTATGCCCATGACATGTGTTCCTAGGGGTATATTGAAATCATTTTATCCCCTTGGGTACATATATGATAAATGGGGTGCAAATGTACATTTGTACCCCTCAAAAACTGCATTTGTACCTTTACGGTTTACAGTGTATAGATAAGTGGTTCCCAACGGGGGCGGTACCGCCCACCGGTGGCCGTTGAAGACATCTAAGGGGACTTTTTGGGTCTGAGGCAAATTTAGCGGGCGTTGAGGACCAACCGTCACCCCCTGGGCAATGCTTTGATGTTACTGGCAATACCCAGTCCCAACTTAACAGACAAATAGCATTCATTCGCCCGTTTGCGATTGATCATTCCAGTCGCGTGCGTATCCAGCGCCACTTGACGGAGGATGGTGGGAGCGAGGAGGCCTAACTGACACACGAAGTTGTGTGGTCGAACTTGCACCGTGAAATGCAGCCTCGATAGGCACAGGGGTCGCACATGCGGTTTATTGGCTCTTTCTTGAACCCTCCATAGGAAAGGAGGGAACCGATCAAATGAAACAAAGGCGCTTCAGCTATGGTAGTCTCAACGAGAAAAGGAAAAAATAGCCTCAGTTCAACAAATACGCTTGTAGGTTGCCATTTCCTGTTTGCGATTCGTTCATTTAACTTTTGAGGGGGCGAAGGCATAACGGGTGCCCGCTGCCAAATGCGCTTTAGCGAATCAGAGGGCGGCCCTGCAGTGGTCGGCACAGGATCGCACATGCGGCTTATTGGCTCGTTCTTGATAACCAGGGTTGCACGTATGACTTATTGGCTTCCAAGTGTTCATGGACCAGAGCTCATGTATACTTCTTTCACCGTTGCAAGTATGGCTTTAGCAGGCATTTTACTTTCACCAAACGGGTAGTGTAAAGCCTGGAAGAACTAATCGATAACCCGAATCTCTCTGATTGGCTGTCCCGACATGTTATTAATTCTAAATTTACAATTGTTGTACTCGAACGACCGTGTTGTGATCCCAAATGTCTCCGCTATGAGTCGGTGGTGCATGTTACGGTGACGTGTGTCGTAACAAGATGTCCGCTAGGGATTCGCGGTTGTAGTTTTCTCGTTTCTTCTCAATTATAATAATGAGTCCACTCGTCTTCTCCTCTTACGTTTCCTGCTTTTCTCTTCCATCCTCTTTTCTCGCGTTCTCTCATGTAATATTCATTGATTTACATTAAATCCATTTCGGCCAATTTGCATAATTTTACACTCTTTCGGGTTTTGTCGGTTTTACGTTTTGCGCGAACAAGGTTTTTTGGCGCAACGACGAGGGGTCCTCCTAACCAGGCAAGCCACCGTGGCACCCCCTTACACCCCTAAAGCCCCCTTTCGGGCCCCTTGCCCAGAAGGCTTTTCACCAATTTCTCTCTCGTATCGTTTTATTGCCTGCCTACCTTCGTTTCATTTCAATTTTTTTTTGCTGGAATAATTCCAGCCGGAAACCCCTCTGTTCCAGCGATGTGAATATTTTCCCTAAAATCCATCCAGTTTTCTATAAATAAAGCATGGAGTCGAAAACATTCTTATTTTTACTTTCTGCATCCGTTATCGCGTTACGACATTGTTTTAGAGGAAAATATTATTACCGGAATGAGTTTACGAATACCGTAATCGAGAAGATGTTCGGTGTCACTTGATTTGCCAGGATTGGACTAACTGGTGACTGACGTTTGTGAGGTAATGTACTTGGGAATGGACTGATAACAGGGGTTCCACAGACCTGGAAAAGTCAGGGAAAGGGGAAATTGAATTTCCGGGAAAACCGTGCCTATTGAAAAGCAACTTACTTTAGCCGGCACACTCTGAACGGAAAAAGTACAAATGTTGAACCTTAAGGGTACAAGTGTTTTTAAACTATATACACACACCGAGCAGGTTGGTCATTTGGTTATCGTCTCCGCCTGCGGTCGGGAGATTTGCGGTTCGCTCCCCGGGTCGGCTGGCCTCGCGGTGGTTTTCGTGGTTTCCACAGCCCTTGCGCGAATGTCGAGGTCAGTTCCCCTTCCAAATCGGCCACGACCGTCCCAGTCCCTTCTCATATTTGATTTCTTCGCCGTGCTTGTTTGCCAGTTACATCTTGTTTCCTTCTCGCAGTAGTTTCGCAACGCCACTATTGATATGTTTAGGTTGCTGTTCGGGCGCCATTTAGCCTTGTAGGCCTTGCGCCCTAAAGCCACACACACACGCGCGCGCCTCGTGTTGGAGTCCTGGTGTCTAAGTGCGACAAACGATTTGACTTATCGCTGTTTAGTGCCCCGCTTGTACAAGATTAGTTATGCCGAAATAAAGGCTGTGTCTTTGTTACACCCCCATCTGAGTTTGTGGCCGGACTTTCAGTGCTAAACCGCGACAAACCTTAAGGGTTCCAATGTTTTGAAACTATATACACACCCTATGGGTACATATGTTCATCGCACGTGTACCCTTGACACGTGTTCCTAGGGGTACATTATACCTTGAGGTTCAAATATTTAAATCATTTCATCCCTTCGGGTACATATATGATATACGGGGTGCAAATGTACATTTGTACCCCACAAAAATTGCATTTGTACTTTTACGGTTTACGGTGTACAGTAGAACCTGTCTAAGTCAATACTGTAGGGACCGGGCATCACGTATCGGTTTAGACAGGTTATTGACTTAGACAGGTACATTAATCAAGCATGGGGACGAGCTTGGGACCGGCCGCTGATATTGGGCTATGGAGGTTATAAGTTTACGCAGTATTGAGTTAGACAGGTTCAACTGTCGTTGCAACCGTTTAACGCCATATTGATTGCTGGTCATCCCGCAGCGCCCCCTACAGTCACTCGCTGGCTGATTTCCGTTAGGAAACGAGAACTCTTCAACCGGAAGTCCCTGGAGGTCCCGTTAATCGTGGCGCGATCACGCACTCTTCCCACTTCCGGTCGCTGGTGCGTGCTCGCTTCGGGATTTTCAAACGATGTGAAAATGCTGCAAAAATGGACGATTTGCGTGCCAAACGATTATTTACCGCTGGGCTTCCCCGAAAAGCCATTAACGAGCGAAAAAGGAGGTGGTGACACTGCGAAACAACCTAGCACCGAATGAATCACTGCAAAAAATGGGTTTTTTGCCGTCTTGGATATGGCTTTAATTCAATAGCCAAATTTCACATTTTTTATGGGTTCAAAATAGTTTAGTACTTACATATATACGTAATTGGTGTTTCTTCGTGCATCGACGAATGTTTTCATGCCCAAATCAATAGTTGAAAAACTGTTATGCTATGTTGTTTATTTGCAATGCATTATGGGGACAAGCAGATGATCGAAGCGGACGTCTCTTATCATGGTTATGTTGCTATTGCTATTCAGACCAGAGAGAAGGGAGGCTATGTACTCGTTTATTTTATTAGTTGTATTTCATTAGAATAATTAAACACTATGTTAATCAGTAATACAGTGTGTCCCACAAGGTAAATACTACTTGATCCACCACAAATACGGAAAATGTCGGCAGCTCAAAGCGACCGCTGGCCATTTTATGACGTCACGATTTTGCAACGATTGCCATAAAAAGGCATCTGACCTTTGCTCGTACTACCGTAATTGACTTTTTTCCACTTTTCTTTATATTTTACGTTACGTTTGCCGCGTGATGCAAAACCGTGACATCATCAACATGTCCGACTACCATTTCAAAATTCCGCTTTTTTCTGATTTTTCAACATCAACTTTTACCCGAAAACTGTCACATTTGCGGGCGGAAAATGACTGCGATGTATTACCACGGTAATATTATTTATTAATAAATGGTTTTTACGCATTTTGTGAATTTGTGAAATTTCTCCGTTCTAATCGTATCCCGCTTTCATCGACGCTATGCCGAGTGATCGTACGCTGTAAACCGTAAAGGTAAAAATGCAGGTTTTGTGGTGTACAAATGTACCTTTGCACCCCATATATCATATATGTACCCGAAGGGATGAAATGATTTAAATATTTGTACCGCAAGTTACAATGCACCCCTAGGAACACGTGTCAAGGGTACGCGTGCGATGAACGTATGTACCCATAGGGTGTGTATATACTTTCAAAACATTTGTACCCTTAAGGTTCAACATTTGTACTTTTTCTATTTAGAGTGGATATCTTTGGATATCTTCGAACACTTAGTAATTTGCATAATATAAGTTCTGAATTGCCCGTCGCTACGCGATGCTCCTCCTCCAACTTTTTCCAAAAGTTTGGCCCAGAATTCTCAGTTCATCCATGCTAAGGTAATATTAATGGTGAAATTATGGTAATATCCAGGCTGGTTTGATAAATCCGGTCGACCATTACGAAACCCGCCCCGGAGGTTCTGCTTAAAGTCTGCGCGTAACCGCAGTTTGCCGTAACCGTATCTTCGCGGCGCATCCTCGGTCTGGGCTCGGGTTCGGGGTTACCTGTATTGCTGATTATGGTTTTTTCATTGATTAAAACCGGGGATTAATATCATCATCATCATCATCATCATCATCATGGCGATCGTTGTTTTCCGGGCGTGGTTCTCTTCTCTTATCGGATTTCCCTTTATTCGCTCCTCTTCTCGATTAGCCTTTCAATGACTGTACGAGTATCGAAAATTTGGAGGCCCCTCGTATACCGGATACTCAGAAAATCTGCGTTGGCATATTGCGGCCATGTTGGTGTTACCGGACACTGGCGTATGGTACACCGAGCTCTTACACGTATAATGTAGCGGGGTTCCACCGCACCTGGATAACCCGGAAAAGTCAGCGAAGCTGAAAATTGAATTGCATGCTGTGTGGAAAAGTCTGTTTCCTCCCTAAAAGTTGGTTGGTTGATGGCATTTTCGGGTTAGTTTGGGTTAGGACCAACAAAATGCACGTCCGTGCTGCCCCTTGAGGGTTGGCAAAATTTGTGATAATTTTGTTTAAAATGAGGCAAAGTCAGGCAAAATTTGAGATTATTTTGTTAAAAATCAGGCAGTCAGGCAAAATTTGTGATTATTTTGTTAAACATCAGGCAAAGTCAGGCAAACATTTGTGATTATTTTGTTAAAAATCAGGCAAAGTCAGGCAATATTTGTGATTATTTTGGCATTTTCGGGTTAGTTTGGGTTAGGACCAACAAAATGCACGTCCGTGCTGCCCCTTGAGGGTTGGCAAAATTTGTGATAATTTTGTTTAAAATGAGGCAAAGTCAGGCAAAATTTGAGATTATTTTGTTAAAAATCAGGCAGTCAGGCAAAATTTGTGATTATTTTGTTAAACATCAGGCAAAGTCAGGCAAACATTTGTGATTATTTTGTTAAAAATCAGGCAAAGTCAGGCAATATTTGTGATTATTTTGGCATTTTCGGGTTAGTTTGGGTTAGGACGAATCAAACGCACGTCCGTGCTGCCCCTTGAGGGTTGGTAAACCTCACGTACACGCGAGCCATCAGTGTTTGCCAACCACGGATGCTGCAGGGGGCGCCGCGTATCAGTGGCGCCATCTAGCCGCTGAATTGTGAAACTCATCACATTGGATGGAGTTGACTAAGATTGTACTCGGATGCAGTGCTTGTAAACAAATTACATTTTTTGATTACTGGAAAAAGTTAATAGGGCCAGGTATGGAATCATATATGGCTGGGACATATATTGTTATATCAGAAATTGGACATGTATGGCCATATAAGTCCCTACATACTTTTATGTGGCCATATATGCACGTACACGCCCATGTAAGTCCACGGATTGAAGTTGTTGCTAAATTGACCTATGAGGAAATAGTTATTTTCAAGGGCATTTTTTAAGTCGATGAACATGATTTTAACTACGGAGCATTATTAACGGGAGGACACCATGGCGTTTCTCCAAATTTATATGCAATAAATATGTAAAATATAAAACATTAAATTATTAAGCCGCGATAAATTTATTACATTTTATTGAAATGCGCATCTTTATATTTTCCGTAATATGACATTCTTACTATACTTCCATTCATCAAAATTTTATGATTAGCAAAATACATCTGTATTAAACAGTATCACTGGACATTTTCAATCTCTTCAAAATCTGTATCAATTTTCTGATACAATTTTTTTCATCACCATGTATGTCTCAAAAATGGTCTTATATGGCATTCCAGACCCCATATAGGGTCTTATATGGCCATACATGGGCATATATGGCATTCAAGACCCCCATATATGGTCATCTACATGGCCATATATGACATATATAATCCCATACATGGCCCCTCTTACATTTTTCCACCCGGGGAGGCCTGGAAAAAATCAGGGAAAAGTCAGGGAAGATTGATGTATTGGAAAGTAAGCTGAAATGCTTCGTTGGGTCAAGTTTCTTACGGAAGCCCTTACGAGTCGCATTCAAAAAAGAGTGGACATTATGTTAATTACGCTCATTTTCACTTTATTTACTGAGTGCCATAAGACTTGTACGGGTCTTCGTACATGACTCGACCGACGTATACTTTTACATCTCCCGTCCGGAACCTGACCGATGATCGGGCTATCCCGCGCAGTGTGCGTGCGTGTATTTTGTGCTTGTTTGTGACGGGGAAAATACTGTAGCTTTACAAAAAAGAACGTGTCTACCGTCTAGGACATTTGTTACGGTTGTCGGTGCACGCGTGGGCTGTTATCTAACTAATTGCAATTTGTTACCGTTGGGTTTTGGGTTTGAAAAGTGTTCTACTGCCGTAATAACGTCCGGATACTCAGATACTACTTTCTGAGTCGTCCGAAACCTGACCGATGATCGGGCTATCCCGCGCAGTGTGCGTACTTATATTTTGTGCACATTGGTGACGGGGAAAATACTGTAGCTTTACAAAAAAGAACGGTTCTAGGACATGTGAGATGGGGAACTGGTCGGAGTTTGTTACCGTTGGTTTTTGAGTTTGAACAGCGTTCTACCATCGGCACGACATGTCCGAGTCGCGGAGTCGGACCGTTACAGAGTGTGTTTAGATGTGACTAACCGCTTTTTGTTTGATTCCACAGGAGGCCCGTTGCGCCATCTTGGGTGGGCGTGGCCGCTCGGACGGGGGCGGAGTCTCGGTGAAGCCTCCTCGCCATGATTGGCTCCTGGCGCCGAAGGGGATCCTCGCCGCTCGTGCTCAAGCCCGTCCCCTCGCGGCGCTCCACCCCACCGGAAGCGGAAAGGAAAAATGGCGCCACCGTCGAGGACCGGAAAAGAAGCAGCCGACGGAAGCGGAAGCCGGAGAAAAACGGAAACGGAAGTGGTAGTGGGAGTGCGCAACAAGAGGAGGGAGAAGGCGAGGCGGAACAGGAAGAAGATGAGGAAGAAGAAAATGACGGCAGGAAGGAAGTAGAAAAAGTTAATGACGATGATGATGAGGAGGAGCAGCAGGAGGAGGAGGAGGAGGAAAAGGAAGAGGAAGAGGAACCGGAAGTGCGCGGAAGGAGTCCCACGTGCGACATTCCAACAAGTGCCCGGATGATGAGGCGGCGCGCCGTAACGCAGTCCGACTACAAGACGTGCGCCCTCGTGCAGTCCAAGCTCAAGTTCGGAGATATCGCGTAAGTAACCGTTTGCTCGCTTAAGTAGTTTTTACTGTTTGCATAGATATGAGAAAAGGAAAAAATGGCGTCAGTTCAACTGATAGAATGCAATTTCCCATTACCGGTTGCCGAAAAGCACTTCGGTGCTCGGCCCAGGGTGGCACATGCGGCTTATTGGCTCGTTCTTGAGCCCTCCGTAAGACTCCGATTGGCACGTGGGTAGGGGCGGAAATTTAGGAAAGCCGATAGGAAAACTTATAAAGAGAAAAGGAAAAAATGGCGTCAGTTCAACCGATAGGATGCAATTTCCCGTTACCGGTTGCCGAAAAGCACTTCGGTGCTCGGCCCAGGGTGGCACATGCGGCTTATTGGCTCGATCTTGAACCCTCCGTAAAACTTGGTTGGCACGTGGGTAGGGTCAAAAAATTAGCCAACTTAAGACCAAAATTAAGACGGTGCACGCTCCAAAATGGCGCCTGAGGATACGCTTCCTCGAAATGTGTTCCCATTTTGCCGATCGCAGCGCCATCCGTTGGCCCCGATGCTCAACACCGTCGGATGAAACAAAATGGCGCCCGGAAGTGCACTTTCTGTCTCTGACAATGAATGCGAGAGGAATATGAATGATCGATAGGTCTGGTATCGATAAACCCGCGGACGCCAGGGGGCGCCACCTCGCCATCTTGTCCGTTATCGATTTTTGCCAGGAAATCCCCTGGCGGCCAAAAGCGGTTGCCCAGCAACCTATTTCGGTTTCTAATGACGATAAATCAGAAAATGAATCAGAAGTGACTTATAAACGCAGCATATAAACGACTGCCCCCTGGTGGCTTCACCCGCCGACGGATAGATGGCGCCACCGTAAAGCGGGATTGGTAATATGGAAGTGTGCGGCGAAAGGGTCGCCATCTAGTGGCAGTAGAGTAAGCTCCCATGAAAGTAGGATGTTCCTACTACAGGGTGGCCACCAAGTCCTAAAAGTCCTAAAAAAGTACTAAAAAAAATAAAAAGTCCTAAATACACTGTACGTTCCACAACAATTGATGAATTGTTGTAAATTACAGGGTGTTTCAAAAGGAATGGTCAGGGAGAGTCAGGGAAAAACTTGCTAGAAATTGAAGCCACAGGTTGGCTAATTCCAAACTCGCTCATTGTCTCAATATTTATGTCAGTTTCGGCTTCATCGGTCATTATAATATGCCGGCGGAAAAAAGTACTTTATTGTCCGGCAAAATACTTATTGTTTCGGCTTTAATAATCTGGCTGCCGTTTGCATGTTTTAATAAATTTTCATCGAAATTTATCCTACGATAATTGAGAATTACTGAGAATTTGGGTAATTATTATGTTTCAGCAAAAAATTTCTGAGATTTCTAACAAATTTAGCGACTATTCTGAAACAGTTTTCTAGGCATTGGGGACGTAAAGCATCAATTATTAAACATTTACTGTTTCAAAACTAATTTTTAAAATAGTTTTAAAAAGGTACGAAAACGATTTATAATTTCATAAATGTAGCTACTGTAAAAAGGAGACAGTTTTGTTTTGAGTTTTAGCAAAACATCGTAGCGTCGAACATCACTCATAAAACATTAAAAAAATATTTTGCGTGACAAATTTCTATATTCTGGAAAATGTACCCGTGGAAATTTCGTAAAAATGAGTTTTGTGTAATTACTATGTGTTATATAATATGTTAAATTTACATCAAATTTAGCAACTATTCTGAAGCAGTTTTGTAATATGTTAAATTTACATCACATTTAGCAACTATTCTACAGCAGTTCTAATCAGAAAATTACTCAAAAATTAATTATATGTATAGCATAAATGTGAATTAAAAATCATTGTCAACTACTAAAAATGTCACTTTTTAAAGTCCTAATGAGTCCTAAAATTTAATCTAAAAAAGTCCTAAATGTTGGATCTCAGAAATCGGTCGCCACCCTGTGTAATCCACTGTTTCAATGGGCTGCTTTGACAAAATTATAAAAAATAGGAAAACATTGTGAAACAAGTTTTTTTCATGCTGTAAATTTTGGAAGTGAAATAACTTAAAAGGTCTTGAAGGTCTTGCTATACTTTTCACATCGTTCAAAGCTTTTTCTGTCATGAAAACAACCTGTTTTACAATGTTTTACAATTTTTTTGATAATTTTGCAAAAGTGGCTCGCAAAAGTCCGGGAAAAAATGTCCTAGAACCATGTAACGTACAGTGCTACGGCGAGATTACGACCAAGTACAATAACTAAATGTTGATCCGCATTAATCCGCAAGTGTTTCTCCCCCAGGATCCAGGAGAAGCTGGCTTGGATCCGCCGCGTGGAGGCCCTCTGGCGGCAGCACGACGAGCACCGCGACAGGCTGTCGGTGGTGGTCAGCGAGGACGAGCGCGTGCTACTAACGCTGGCCGCGGGACTGAAGAACCCGCCCGAGTCCCTGGCATCGGCCATGCCCGTCTTCGCCGAGGTGAGCCTGGTAGATCCTAACGCTTGGGTTTTGCTTTCGGCCGATCTTTAACCGACCCTTTTTTGCAGTTGTCCAACGTGTCCGAGCTGAAGTCGAAGCTGCGGTCGGTGGTGGACCCCGACGAGGACCGCGGCCCGAAGTCCTCGGGAGACTCGCGGACTTGCCTGCAGGACCTGGCCCGGTCCTCGGAGGAGCTGTCGGCGCTGCTCGGCAGCGGCTGCGGCGCCGCGCAGCGGGTGGAGTCGGACAGCCTGAGGATGGCCGCCGACGTGGCCGCGCAGCACCAGAAGTGCCAGCAGCTGGTGGCCAAGATGGCAGCCGCGCTCAAGAAGCGATCCGAGATCACCAAGACCGGATTCAGGTAACGGCACTTTCATTTATTTATTTTTTTTAATATTTTACGACTGCCATTTGTTTATTTAATCATTCATTTTTTTAAATTTTACTGACTGAGTTTTGAAATTTCTTTATTTCTTAATTATTTTGTGGAAAATTATCCCGACAGATTTCTTATTTTTTTACAAATATTTTAAGACTGCCATTTATTTATTTAATCATTCATTTTTATTTTAAATTTTACTGACCTATTTCTGAAACTTCTCCATTTCTTAATTATTTCGTTGAAAATTATCCCGACCGATTTTTTTATTGTTTTTTAAATATTTTACGACTGCCAGTTATTTATTTAATCAATCATTCATTTCATTCCTTTTCCTTATGGTATAAAACTCATTATTATTATTATTATTATTATTTTTTAATTTTACCGACCTATTTTGGAAACTTCTCCATTTCTTAATTATTTTGTTGAAAATTATCCCGACCGATTTTTATTTTTTTTTAAATATTTTACGACTGCTAGTTTTTTATTTAATCATTCATTTTTGTTTTTAAATTTTACTGACCCATTTTTGAAACTTCTCCATTTCTTAATTATTTTGTGGAAAATTATCCCAACCGATTTTTTTTATTTTTTTCAAATATTTTACGACTTCCAGTTATTTATTTAATCATTCATTTTTTTTTAATTTTACTGGCCGATTTTTGAAACTTCTCCATTTCTTAATTATTTTGTTGAAAATTATACCGACCGATTTTTTATTTTTATTTTTTAAATATTTTACGATGCCAGTTTTTTATTTTTTTTAAAAAATATTTTACGATGCCAGTTATTTATTTAATCATTCATTTTTATTTTAAATTTTACTGACCCATTTTTGAATTTTTTCCATTTCATAATTATCCCGACAGATTTTCTTTTATCTTTATTTATAATTTTAAAATTTCACTTTAAACTTATTATTTTTTTCATCCCCGCAGAAACCTGACCGCGGAAGGCGGTGGCAAGTTGGGCAAGTGCAAGCGGCGCAAGAGCAGCAGCAACCGCCGATCGTCTTCCTCGCCCACGCTGCTGTGGCGCGTGGTTCGCGCGGCGCTTCCGTTCCAGCTGGCCGTGGTCATCCTGTTCTGCTTCGCCTGCCTCTTCGAGCCGCGCTGCTGCGACTCCGTCAACAACCTGAACCTGTCGCTAACACCGCAGCTGCGCTACGTGCGCGGACCGCCACCCATATGAGCGGATCAACCGCGGCGGTTTTCCGGTCGTGCCTTCCTCCGATGTGGAGACATCTTTCTTCCGTCCAGCCGCGGGATCGATGGCAGCCTTGCTGATTGTTTGATCGTTGATCGACGAGCACTTCGCATGCGGCCTGTTTGGGCCACTAACCACTGCCGGCGTCGTTGCAGTTGGTTATGTTCATTTGGATCGCTGACCATTGCCGGTTCCGGTCATTGATCGATGACCGGACAGGTCTGACTGCTGGCAGCTGAAATTGTTGGATGCTGCCGTAGGTATGGATTGTTGATCGCTGGTGATTGTTTGATCATCGGCTCGATCGTTGCCCACTGATGGCCGATTGATCATCGACTGCTGATGGCTGTGATCCGTATACACAGTGATCGAGTACACCGTCGATGTTCGGATCATGGACCCACCGTCATTTGGATCTTCAATTAATTTGGACAATTATTCACTAGTGGTTTGGATTGATTTGGATCGGTACCGGTCATTGATCGATGACCGGACAGGTCTGACTGCTGGCAGCTGAAATCGTTGGATGCTGCCGAAGGTTTGGATTGTTGATCGCAGTGATTGTTTGATCATCGGCTGATGGTTATAGCGTATGATTATAGCGCAAATGGCAGATGGTTATATCTTCTGGTCTCGATCGTTGCCCACTGATGGCCGATTGATCATCGACTGCTGATGGCTGTGATCAATATACACAGTGATCGAGTACACCGTCGATGTTCGGATCATGGACTACCGTCATTTGGATCTTCAATTAATTTGGAAAAGTGTTCGCTGCTGATTTGGATTGATTTGCATCGGTTCCGGTCATTGATCGATGACCGGACAGGTCTGTCTGCTGGCAGCTGAAATCGTTGGATGCTGCCGTAGGTTTGGATTATTGACCATTGGCTGATGGTTATGGCGAGAATCCTTTTCTTCTGGTCTCGATCGTTGCCCACTGATGGCCGATTGATCATCTACTGCTGATGGCTGTGATCTATATAGGCTACACAGTGATCGAGTACACCACCGATGTTCGGATCATGTAACACCGTCATTTGGATCTTCAATTAATTTGGACTAGTGGTTTGGATTGATTTGGATCGGTTCCGGTCATTGATCAATGACCGGACCAGTCTGTCTGCTGCAACGGCAATCGGTCGATACTGCCGATGGTTGGATCAACTCCTCTTCTGGTTTTGATCATTGCCTACTGGACGTTTAGATCATGTTTTCAATGTGCACTGTTGATGATGGACAACTCTTATTTGGATCTTCAGTTAATTTCGTAAACTGATCACAGCCGGTTCCTGTCATTGATCAACGACCAGTCTGCCTGCAGGCAATGCCTTTGATGGTTTTGATCATTGTCCACTGTTTGGTTAGGTCATTCTTCAGCATAGATGGTTGTGATCAGTTACGCCGTTATTGCAGTTGATGTGCGCAATCAAAATGTCCGGATCATGGACCACTGCATTTGGATCTTCAATTCATTTGGGAAGTTGATCACTGCCGACTGATAAATTGCAGCTGGTTTGGATTCATTTGGATCGTTGGTCACTACCGGTTCAGGTCATGATCGATGACTGCCCGGACTGATCTGCCCGCTGGCAGCATATCGTTGGACACTGTTATTGATCTTGTGGTATTGATCATCGGCAGCTGATGGTTTGAATCGTTGCCCACAGCCAGTTTTGATCGTTTTTGGTGCAGATGACCATGATCAACGTACGCAGTCAGGTGCGATCATTGCCAGACACTCGTCTGTTTGGATCGTTGGCAGCTTTCTGTCGTGATCACTGGAAGCTGCCCGCTTCGGATCACCGGATCAGTTCATGACCGTTGACCACCGCCGTTTGGATCTTCGGTCTGTCCCGAGTCGGATCGCTGACCACTGGCGGGATGCGATCAACCAACACGGGCCGGTCTGGAACACCAGAAAGCCTCGATCGGCTTGATCGGTCAAGCTGTACTGCATGCCGCGCAAGATTATTCTGCGTCCATTACTCTGATCTCCTGTTTTGACAACACCACATATGACAAAAGCACTGAAAACAACTATAATACAGTGTAATTCATCACAGAAATCAGAGAAAGTAGCATTTTTGTCATTTGCTGTCCACCAAACTACATACACATACGTGCTAGGTCTTTTTCCTGCCGCGGTATGTGGTTCCGGCTTCGCGACATTTGTTACGCGTGACGTCGGTTCGTATTATTCCCCCTACTGCCACCTGGCAGCAGTATTATCGCTAATCTCGCCCGTAGAATAGATGATCGAGGATTGAAGATGGCAGCTCGAGCATATGCGCCGCGTACCATATGATAGCATGCATGCGCGTGTATCGCTAACGCACACTCGGCATCCGGGGGCATGTAAGTGGCTCCTGGACCGCGAATGTATTTTCACTTTTATAACCGAGTACTGACATAATCAACCGATAAGAAATTTCAAATTTTGTTTTGAAATTTTCATCGTCGTCTGTGAGCGCGACACTCGGATGTTGCGCGCAATATGCCCAGTCTTGATCTTCATGTGGTCAGGACCGGGTTGTGTTGTTGGTGGGTTGAATTTGTAAGAAATCTATCAGAATTAATAAGAAAATTGGACCAAAATGGCGTTTATGCCGCGCATCACAACCGCTCGCCGCGCGCTATGCAAGTCCGGGGACGTTGCGATATTTTATAAATGTTTTAATGATCCTCCTAATCCATAGTTTTTAATATTAATATAATTTTTAAGGCAAGAAATGTGCAATCGTGAATGTTTCCGTAGCCGTGCCTTCGCGTCAAACCTTCGGACTTCGGAGATTGACGCCGAGCAGCGATTTCAGAAATAAAATTGCGTTTATCTTAAAATTATCCTTGTTGGTGCTTTTATTAATTTAGTTTAATGCTATAAGTTCGGACCAGCAGTCCAGGAACTCGTTCGGCACTGTTTAATTGTTTAATTAGAAGTCACTTAAATTGTCTGGTTTTTTCTACTGTTGTTGATAGCTATCGTTTTCTTGCTGGAGACTTATCTATTTTAGCAGCAATTTATTTGATTTTGCGTTATAGCAGGGTTCATACGCACCTGGGAAGTCAGGGAAGAGCAAAATGGTCAGGGAGAGTTAGGGAAAACTACGGTTTTTGCTGTAAAATTAGGGAAAGCCAGGGAAAATAAGTTTTTTCAACAAAATAAAATTGAAAAATAAATTCCACCCAAAAAATAATTTTTTACATGTTTATTAATTATTTTGAGATTTCTGCCGACCATGTCTAAAAGTTGATATCAATAAACATTATATTTTTCTCACGAGCAGGTTTAAAAAAATTTTCTACACGATTTATAAGTCAGGGAAATTTACTCGGGTTGTCAGGGAATGTCAGGGAAAATAAGTTTTTTCAACAAAATCAAATTGAAAAATAAATTCCATCCCAAAAAATACCCAAAAAATGATTTTTTACATGTTTATTAATTATTTTGAGATTTCTGCTGACTAATTGAAAAAGTTGATATTAATAAACATTATATTTTTCTCACGAGCAGGTTTAAAAAAATTTTCTACACGATTTATAAGTCAGGGAAATTTACTCGGGTTGTCAGGGAATGTCAGGGAAAATAAGTTTTTTCAACAAAATCAAATTGAAAAATAAATTCCATCCCAAAAAATACCCAAAAAATGATTTTTTACATGTTTATTAATTATTTTGAGATTTCTGCTGACTAATTGAAAAAGTTGATATTAATAAACATTATATTTTTCTCATGAGCAGGTTTAACAAACTTTTCTACACCATTTATAAGTCAGGGAAATTTACTTGGGTTGTCAGGGAAATGATTTTGTAAATTTAAGTATGAACCCTGTATAGACTTTTGTGTCGCCCTGTATCGCCATTTGGTGATTCTGATCGCCGCCACTAGATGTCGCCACCATCCTGTGAACACAACGGGTAATTTATTCAAAGCTTGCTTTAGTTGAACGGGAAGCCGCTAGATGTCGCCACCATACAGTGACTGATAGATGTCTTTATTTTATAACAAATCTGTTTATCTAAACGGCAGCTAGATGTCGCCACCATGCAGTGACTTTACTAAAGGTAAATCCATAGCGCTTTAAAAAAAATCCCCTGGTCACAAACCCCGGTTTTAAATCCAGGACTGGGATTATTTATTTAGTCGTGTCAAATCGCACGTTTCGTGTTTTTATGTGGCAGCGAGTTGAAAGCCGTGGATCGTGAGATCGCGCCCCGATGCCGGCTTTCGTTATTTTTTTATTTATTTTCTTCGATTTCCCCCAATTAATCCGTTATTATTTTGCTAATCCTGCGGCCTTAATCTGCGTCGCGGGTGCTTTTCCACTCCCGCCTTCGCCGCGTGATCTGCCCCTGAAAGGCCGGCGCACGAACCGCGTCGACCTTTGACCCCAGCTGGGGTTAGCGCGCGACCGACGCGTTCCCTAATCGACCCCGACCATGTCCAACCCTTCTTCTCTCCGCGCTTCATTTATGGTCGACCCTAATTAACCATCACCCCTACAGTATAATGACGAGGGGTTCATCCCTAAATCGGAATTTTCAACTGTTAATTCAGTTTCAAACTGCATTAGAAAGTTGTAAATTCCGGACAATTTTGGATGAATTTCAAACTTTCTACTTTGTGTTTGAAACATGGACGACATTTCACCTAGTTTTGATTTGAATTTGCCACGACATACCCCATATGGAAAAAAAAGCGATAAATATAATTTTTTAAGTATTAAAATTAGCAAAACTCACCAACTTGACTTTTTTCGTTTGTAAGTATATTATTTATATGTGGAACATATACCAAAATTGGCCCAATTCCATATATGAATAATATAGTATATATATGAAATTATATACGTAAAATAAATAATATGTATAGAATAAATACCTGAATACATAGTTATATATGTAAAATATATAATACATGTATATATATAGAATAAATACCTGAAATATATGGTAAATGTTCCGCAACTATCTATAAAATATACATAAAAAAATTCCTTCATGAATGGAAAATAAGCTGACATCATCGACCGAACTGACACTTATTAATAAAATGGTTGTAAATTATACACGCTGACATTCAAAATGTGATAGTCACGTCATCAAATTATTGTATTTTGTATGTTTTACTATTTTAATATTAAAGTTTTAAAGCATTTGATATATTTCATCGAATCATTATTTGCTTTTAATATTTTCACAATTTCGAACTGTAATTGTTTAAGTAGAGTACATATTTCCCACATATATAATAATATATAAAATGTATATTCGATAAATATATGCTGAATATGCATGGCCACATTATATAAATGCACGAGATATTTGTCATATATTATAAATATAACATGTTTCGTAATATATATGTTTAGTATATTACAGCTATATCCACATATATTTTTGATGCATTATACGCATATTATTTTCCATATGGTCCTCTTCGTTGCTATTTACAGCATTCCATATTTATTTTTGGGCCACGAGCCTGAGTTTATCGAACTTCGCCACGATATTCGATGAAAGCATCCTACTTTCATATCCTACTTTCAATTCCTACTTTCATGGGAGCTTACTCGACTGCCCCTAGATGGCGACCCTTTCGCTGCACACTCTTAATTCAGCTCAAGTTAAATTTTAATTTCAAATCTTTCATACATAAACGAACATTTGTCTTTCATTTTCAAACTGATCATCGATGAAACCCAAATTCGCTCTACATATTCACTGGGTTGCCATTTTCCTTTTCCTGTCGCTCTTATCACAATTTCCATCGTCACATTTTTAATTCAATCACCCTTTTTTGTCACATTGTCAGATTTGTCGGATTAAGTAACTTCAACGAGCATCTTTCCAACACCAAATTCTCTCTTTTTCAAATTCTCCCAAATCTTTGTCTTTCCAACGCTTTTCCATTCCTATCCCTATTCCTTCCATCGGCGATCTTTCAAATGCGTTCGACGCTGCGCTATTCGACACGGCGCTCCTACCCCTCGGGCAGCGCCCCCTGGCGTCGATCAGCCACTCGTGCAGCAGCACGTGGCTTCTCTCTCTCTCTCATATTCTCTCCTCTCTTCTTCTTCTTCTTCTTCTTCTCGTCGTTCATTCGTCGATGCCGTCCTCGCGCGCTGCACGCGCACACGCGCTCGCTTTTCGAAATGTCGCTCGCTTCCTGTTCCTGTCTCACTTCCGGTTCCGGTTCCTCTTCTTCCTGCGTTGTTGGTGAATTTCGTCGACGCCATGCAATTCGGCGCCGGCCGCTCGTCGCCGCCGCCGCACCACAACCACAACAACCACCATCACCACCTTCACCACAACCAACACGTTGTTAACAACAACAATAACAACAACAACAACGAAGACAACAGCGACGACTCCATGCCGCTGCACGCCCACCAGGGATTCCAGTACTACAGGTGAGAAATTTAGGCTAAATTTATGAAACTTTCCTGGAAATGTACAAAAGGCAATTTGGGAATTTAATGGTGGTGTTAGTCTGGAATGTGTTTTCCTACGAATTTCTGTTGAAGTCCTTCGGTGAAACTGTTAAAATTCACCAAAAATAAAAAATAAGTGGTAATTGAAATGGGAATTTTGGGGAATTTTTGAGAATTTTTGAGAATTTGCTCATGGGGGAAACTGTTAAAATTGCGCGCGTGGTAATGGGAATTTTTGAGGATTTTTGGGAATTTGCTCAGTGGACAATGGCGTAGAAATAGAAATGTTTGGGGGCCAGAAATGCAGTGGAATGTAATAGTCAAATTTATAATAATTTCGCCGAGAAGTGCTCGGAATGAATTTCCACGTTGAATTTTGAGGAATTTCTTGGGTAACGCAGGAATTCCGCTATGTGCCCGCAAAGATATGCGCGAATTTTTAAAAATGTCAGTGTTTTGGAAGAAAATTTTGGGGGAAAGGGTTTGGAACCCGAAATTTGGCGCAGTTTTGCTTGAATGGCGCAAATTTTCCGAATTCCTCAGCTACGCCATATGAGAAACAAAAATTTTAACGAATTCTGAAACAATTATTGTTTTTAGGGCCATGAATGAGGGTCTGGGAGAATTTCGTATGCGAAAATTCATCTATTCGATCATACTTTTTTGGAAACTGGGAGAAATTCTTGGTCATCATGGCCTCAGCTATGACCAAAAATTCCTCTCCGCATTCCTGGCATGAAGACAAATTTGCTAATTCGTAAAAATTACGTGTAAATTTGATCAAAATTCATGACGCCATTTACACGCCGTAATTATTTTGTTGCAAATTTTCGCAAATTTTCGAAAATTTCTCGATTTCCGACCCATGGCCCTAGACGTGCCTTTGTGTCCTTTGGCGTCAATATTTAATTGTTTCCGCCAAAAATTTTCACCCAAATTTGCAAATAACTTTAATAACCTCTAAATCGGCTGGATAAATGGAGAGAATTTTCAGGTGGATTACGATAATCCCTAAGCCAATTTAAAAAAATTTAAAAACATAATATTGCACGTAGTAAAAATTAATGCAGAAATTTAGAAAATAGTGTGAAACTGAACATATTAAAACGACGAAAAGTTGCAAATTTAAACAGTTGAAAACAGATAAAATAAAATAGTTCAAAAATAAAAATAAAACAGTCAAAAAAATTCAATATCTTAAAAATAAGTTGAAAATGCAAGCCGGAAGTGAGTACGAGATGGCTTTTGGATTTTAGCAAGGCCTACATTTCCTATAGGTCCGTTCCAAAAAGTGGCCCATTTACCACGAATGTACTCGATAAGGTCCTTTTATAGTCTAGGCTATGTAATCCAATGGTTATACTGCATGTTCAGATTGAATTTGTCTGAATTTGATTGAAAAATTGAATACACCTGAAACCTTACTAAATGTAGGCCTAAGTGGTGTCAGGTTTACACGTACACTGTACATGCATGAGCGAGCAAAAAAGCCCTTTTAAAAGGACCTTTTATGTCCTGCTAATCATGCGTTATATTGCGATGTATACATGCAGAACTGTATATAGTGAAAGCGTCCTTGGCAACCATGGAACACGGTTTCAAAACCGGTGACCATGGCAACCTTAGAACGTTACTGTCTTGGGACGCGTCCTTGGCAACCATGGAACACGGTTTCAAAAACTGTAACCATGGCAACCTTGGAACGTCTCTTGTCTTGGAACGCGTCCTTGGCAACCATGGAACACGGTTTTAAAAAACTGTAACCTTGGAACGTCTCTCGTCTTAGAACGCGTCCTTGGCAACCGTGGAACGCGAGCGGTAACCGTGGCAACCTTGGAACTTGCATGTCACGTGACGCTTTGGAATGCATTGTAGAAACAAGATGGCCGCCTCCATGAATACATGAACATGCATTTATCGCAAAATGTTTACTTCAAACTCGGATTTCGCTGCTTCTTCAGTTGCCCGAGATGGTCCATTCGCCTTAGAATCAATTTTTCAAATGACCTGCAGAAGGGCTACAATCCCACATGCAAAACAAATGTATTTCAAATGCATCGCAAATTGTGAAATGTATCGCAAATATATTTTGTAGAAAAAGCTCCATGTAGCTCCAAAATAAATGCATTTTAGAATGCATTTACAATCCATTATGAAATATATTTATGTCTCAATCTACATACAGTGCATATTTTGAAATGAATTTCTTTTCCATATGGGATTACATCGCCATGGACGTCACATTTTGATCAATGTATTTTTCTGGAATGAACCATTGTCTATCGCATAGATTGCATTATGCGTAATGTAATGACCTATTCATACATTCATTTTGCATGGAATAGCGTGGCAGAAAGTGTAGGACGATTTAAATTTGGCGCTGGTTTCGCAATTTAGGGTGTGGTCAGTCAAAACTCGCGGCGATGTGTTGAGAGGTTCCCAGCATTTAGTTTATGACGCTAAATTACAGTGTAGATGACTATCTACAGTACATGTAAGAGATCTGGGACCCTACATATCAGAAAATGTTGCTGCTCTTGCAGTACGTCTGTGGTATTTTCAAATAACCCAGGTAGCACAAATCGACCAGATGATGTACTTTTTTTTTATCACATTTGACGTCATATTTTTGGTTAAAAATGTTGCGATGTAATACTATACTTTATGTACCATTATGTATACCATTATGTAATAACAATGGTCCCTAAAACGCGATTTCATACTGGTACTGTCAAATGACGTCAATTTGATTTAGAAAAGGACAGCAATTAATAATGAAAATTAACAACACATGATACCAGATGACTTCAGGTCACTGTTCCTCGAATAAATTATGTCAAAATTTGTTTGACCACGTATGGTTCGACCACTAGGGCATAACTCGTTGTTTCCAAATTGTTACTTCTGCCAAGGCTCATTTGATTATGAACAGGTGATTCAAAAATTATACGTTGTTTAAAAGATACCACGTTTCACGAGTTGAAAGAGGGACAAAAACTGACATCCTTCGTGGCCATTTTTGAAAAGTAGTCCTTAATTTGAAAAAAATGATGAAAATAGGCATTCATACCCATATGGAAAAAAAATAAGCGATAAATATATTTTTTTAGGTATATTATTTATATACAGAGTGTGGAACATATACCAAAATTGGCCCAATCCCATATATGAATAATATAGTATATATATCAAATTATATAGGTATATATATATATAGAATAAATACCTGAAATATATGGTAAATGTTCCGCAACTATCTATAAATATACATGACATATATTCCTTCATTAATGGAAAACAAGCTAACTACACTATTAAACACACTATTAAACTACACTATTAAGCTGAAACACTTATTAAAAAATCTTTTATTTGCAAATTAAGCTAATACATGAGCTTACTTAAAAATTAGGCAATTTCATTGCTGTCAATTACCAATTTGCTCACAGTTTTTTCTGTCCTTTGAGCAGAGCTCTGCAAATTTGGCATTTATGATTACTGCTGTCTGACTGAAAGTGACTATTTATTTATTAGTACATATTTCCCACATATATAATAATATATAAAATGTATATTCAATAAATATATTCTGAATATGCATCGCCACATTATATAATTGTACGAGATAGTTGTCGTATATTATAAATATAACATGTTTCGTAATATATATGTTAAGTATATCACAGATATATCCACATCTATTTTTGCTATATTATACGCATATCATTTTCCATATGGGTTGATCATTTTATTTAATAATATGTTTTCCCAAGATTCAACAAGTTGTGATGTTATCTGGGTTGTGTGATTTTCACCATGACATTAGTTAGGGATAATGCCGTTAGGGGTGGGGATAACTTTGAAGCAGCAACAACAATGGTCGCCCAAAGTCGTTTGACCTCCGTGACCCCCTTCGTTAACTCAGGAGCTTTTATTGTTTGGATAAACAGTGTGTCGTCCGGAAGGAAGGAAGCGCTCGTTTATTATCATAATCAATATTCGCCAATTAAACGAAATTAATGAAATTCAGCCCGCGTTTAATTCAATTGAGCGGAGAAAACAAAACGAGAGGGGCGGACCCTAACTCGATTAACCCCCCAAATTCCTCTACGTGAACTATTTGAATTTACTCCCCAATTACTGCCCAAAAAGGAGTATATTATACTCCCCACACATGCATGCACATCACTGCAGTTTTCATGCTTTTTTCCCCAAAATGATTTGTTTTGATATTATTTTACAAAACTTTGGCTACGGAATATTATTTTGTCAATGTTATGAAATAACTTCCCACAAAGAGTACATTAAACTGCACACTATCCCTTAGTTTTCCTATAATACCATTTTAATTCAACATACCATACATGTAGCTGTCGTGCATTCTTATATACCATCAGGAAAAAATTTTTTAAAAAAATTACTCCATAAAGAAATGCAATTTTCAATACTTAATCAGTACTTATAATTTTTTGAAAATGTTATCAAATAACTTCCCACAAAGAGTACATTACTCCCCACACCTGCACGTTCCAGGAGTAATTTACACCATTTTCTATAACTGCACACCCCTGCCTATAATACCATTTTAATTTAACGTACTGTGATGTATGTAATGTAACATGTGATGTATTTCATTTACCATCAGGAAAATATTTGTTTAAATTTAAAAATTTTAAAGGAATGTAATTTTAAATACTGAATCAGTACTTATAGTTTTTTTAAAATGTTATCAAATAACTTCCCACAAAGAGTACATTACTCCCCACACCTGCACCTGAAGGAGTAACTTACACCATTTTATTTAACTGCACACTAAGTTTTCCTATAATGCCGTTTTAATTCAACGTACTGTCCTGTATTTTCATTTACCATCAAGAAAATATTCGTTTTAAATTTAAAAATTATTGCGTAATTTTAAATACTGAATCAGTACTTATAATTTTTATGCTGCTAATATCCACCCGCACTATATGCGTTTTGGGAAAAATTTTACATTAATGTAATTAAAAAAACAAAACAAGAAACATCCGATACTGTATCTGATTGCATTTTTCAAAAAATGTCCCGGGTTATGCCATGATGCAAGTTTATGAGAAAAAAACCCAATTTTGTGAAGTTTTATTGGTGCAGCAGGACCTTGACATGTGCATATAAACGCAGCGATGGTACAGCTGTATTGAATAAAGGCATTTAAATTCGAGTACATGTACATGTACGTGCAATTGCAACCTTTTGTTTTTGGAAAAACAATATTTAATTGAAAACGTAGTGGTTATTCATACGTAGTAGCTAAAATTAAATAATTCTTCCCATATGGAAAATAATATGCGTATAATATATCAAAAATATACGTGGATATATGTGATATTCTAAACATATATATTAAAAAACATGTTATATTTATAAATATATGACAAATATCTCGTACAATTATATAATGTGGCGATGCATATTCAGAATATATTCATTGAATATACATTTTATATATTGTTATATATGTGGGAAATATATACTATAATTAAACAATTACTGTTCGAAAGTGTGAAAATAATAAAAGCAAATAATGATTCGATGAAATAAACTTTGATATTAAAATAGTAAAACAAACAAAATGCAACAATTTCATGACACGACTATCCCATTTACAATGTCAGCATGTATAATTTACAACTATTTTTTTTTTAATAACTGTTAGTTCAGTCGATGATGTCAGCTTATTTTCCATTAATGAAGGAATATATTTTATGTACATTTTATAGATACTTGCAGAACATTTACCATATATTTCAGGTATTTATTCTATAAATATTATTATATATTTTACATATATAATTTTATGTATTCAGATATTTATTCTATATATATATTATCTACTGTATACTATATTATTGATATATGGAATTGGGCCAATTTTGGTATATGTTCCATATATAAATAATGCTTAAAACAATATATTTATCGCTTATTTTTTTTCCATATGGGTTGAATAATTTGCACGCGCTTCTGCAGCCAAATTCCCCATCGTTCCAAAAACAAAAAAAAAGTGCGTGACCCCTGACCCCGGCACCCCATGTGGGGGCCCGCCGCGAGTGGCCATCGTTTAGGGGTCCCCCCTTCAGCCGCCAACCCTCTCCAGAGAGCAGCGCGTTTAAATTTAGGCCTATAAAATTTGGGCAGTTTTTTTTTGTTGTTGGTCCAGCTCGGAGAAGAATATAAGTTTGAGAATGAGAAGGTCGTCGTGGATATAAAAGTGAACCGGTCCCCCTGGTCTCCCCCCGGCCCCCTCTCGTTTGGCCGGGCACCTCATCGAGGGGGGCGGCCCCCTGGCCTTCGACCGCTCGGCCAATGGGCTGAGGGCCGCCGCCAGGGGGCGCCCACCACCCCCTGCTGCCGGGACGGTCAGCAGGGGAGGACGGGCCAGTCTCGGACCGTCGGCGGATTCGGTGCATGCTCGAGTCGGTGCTCAAGTGCGTGCTCGAGTGCGTGGAGTGCGTGCTCAAGTGAGGATTCCGGTGTTGTACACGATTACTTCGGCCATGGCCGCGGAGGAGCAGCGGGGGGCCGGCCGGAGCACGTGACCAGCGGCCGGACCGGGACCGACGGATCGGATCCGCGACCCAGTCGCAGCCTCGAGGTCGCCGCAGGTGAGCCACTGAAAAAACGAAAGTTGTTATTAGTTTGTGTATTAGGCCTAGAATATACCAGCAATAGACTCGCTGCGTGCTTGCCTGGGTGGTGGGGATAGCTTGAGATCGTGCTTGAGATAGGCTACACGTGCGGATCCGATGGGTGTTGAGCGTGGACTCAATCTGGGCAGGTAGTGATGCTGACTTGAGGCTGGGTCCAGGCTGAGTATGGTGCCGAGCACAACTGTGCTAAAGTGCTGAAGTATATACATTTGTACATGTAAGTAAGTGCAACGGTTACTCATAGTGGCTTTTCAATTCAATTCAATACACTCACCGTCAGTGCCTGAGTTGCTATGGGGTTGGAAGTGATGGGGGGTGGGGTGTAAAGTTGGAAGTTGACCAAGTGGGTGAAGATGTTACAGACAAAATGGAAGGTGACTTGTCTTATATACTAGAGACCCTATTCCCAAAAATGTGCTTACTTGCAACTTAAGTATGATATGGGCTAGTTCTGTATGTGCATAGAACGCCTGTTTGTGGAGTAAAACTTGTACTACATGCTGCATGCATTGCAAAAATGGGGCATGTGTGGCCCAAAGCCCAACTTTCTAAAAAATGCGGATAGCGAGTAGTTGATGAATGTGAGGCGCAGCCACGTGTGGGGTGCTTGGCGAGGAAACCTCAGCTCCTCGCATCTACACCTCAGATGCATCAACTTTCTACGGCTATATAATACTGTCAACTACCGAGAAGTGATGGAACTGAGTCAAAACATGTGCCGACCAATAGGGGTCCGATCGCCTGTTGGCGATTGATTTAGCCTAGTTTAATACAATCAGCGACCCATACTGAATGGAATTTCACCGACTGAAGAAACGTAGAAGCGTTAATCGACGAGCCACATCTTTTCTGATTGGTTGATTTCAGTTCCATCACTTCTTGGTTTTACTATAGTTAACTCCTCATTTAATTATTTTTATAAAATAGAGCCTAAATTAGCGAGCAAACTCGACTAACTTGGGCCCATCATCAGATCCATCAACTCCTCACGTTCCTCGTGTTTTACGAAAGGGCCGATAGGAGTTCGAGGACGATCGACATGCATGCATGCATGGATGGATTGATGGATGCAGCTGAAGATTATAGTTTACTGCAGTGCATGATAGCTTCACGTTGTAAGGGCCGTTTTCAGTCATTGTTTTCCATGGGAATGGCGATGATGAAGCGACATTGAAATCGGCCCAGACACGTGTAAGTTAACGGCATAACGTTATGCTAGATGAGTCGATGTTGACAACGGTCCATAATAGTCTGAAATCAAATTCGAGTACGCAATTAATCGATGAAGATGCTATCTTAGGCCTAAACCATCAACGATGGAACGATATCGACTCGTACGTTTACCTTACGTACGTGTACCTGTACCTGTCATTTTGTATTTTGTCCCTCAGCGATAATTACATCGTGTGCCCCAACAAGTCCTACACTTGTTCTCCGGCTTTGGGGCCGTTTTACCCACAGCAATAACTAAGTAAATTTACCAGAAATTAACGAAATTAATTAAAAAATGTATTCGAATCTAAAATGGAAGATTGGAACGTCTCGTGCAGGCGTTCCATGGCTGCGCGTGCAGCCGGACGGGGGTCGTCCATAAAGGCCGCCATCGTAATATCATTTCCAAAAATGTTGATAACAATAATATTAGTTTAATTATTTTTTGCGATTATTTTCGAGGCTGAATCGGTCGTGGTGGTAGCTGATTTCAATCGAAAGCACGTGGGGTTCAAGCTAGTTGATCAGGTCAAAGATAAGTCAAAGGCTTATGTGAATTAAAAGGTCTATAAGGGTGCCAGATTTTTATGCATTTTTATGCATTTTATAAGTAAAATATTTGTCAAATGTTGTCAATTTGATTTGATTTGATTTGATTTGATTTATTTATTTGCCACACTCTTGGAAAACGTATAGTACAATATAATCAGAC
>JAQFYZ010001051.1:0-28297 GCA_034695085.1 Cylindroiulus punctatus
AGAAGAGAAATTCTGACAGCCAGTCAGAGGGATTCCGCTTATTGATAGGTTCGTCCAGGCTGTTCCGAACCTATAATTGCTGGTAAAAGGAAAATGGCTGCCACGGTGAACAGAGTATGCATGAGCTCTGATCCGTGAACGCTGGGCCACGGCTCGGGAACCAATAATGCCGTATGTGCGACCCTGGCCCCTGTCATTGATCGGGGTCCTATTGCGGGCTCCAGAACGAGCCAATAAGCTACATGTGCGACCCTGTCTCGACCACTGTAGCAGCGGAAATTTTGACAGCCAATTACAGAGAATTGGCTTATCGACACATTCCTCCTGGCTATTCAGAACCAACAGTAGTTGGAGAAAGGAAAATAGCTGCCAGAACCATACTTGCTGTGGTGGACGAAGCATGAGCTCGGTACCCGGTACCCGGAACCATAGCATATACACCTTCAACGTTCTGGGGCCACAAATGAGCCAATAAACCCGCACGTGTGCCCATGGTCCTTCTCGGTGATCGGAGTCCTACAGAGGGCTCACGAACGAGCCAATAAGCCTCATGTGCGACCCTGGGCCGGTCACAGCAGGGCTGACCTCTTATTGGCTAAAGCGCTTTCTGACAGCGGGCACCAGTTTAGGCTCCTCCCTCTCACGAGCCTCCGCTCAGTGGCACTGGGATAAATGAATCGCAAACAGGAAATGTGTAAGGTATGCATCAACCGTACGCATGGCGCCATCTAGTGCCCACATCATGCAAAACCCCGTACAGTGGCCCCACCAAGTGAGAGCGTCACTGTACTTCTCTGTATTGTTTTTCCGCCGTTATGTTGATGTTGTTGCTTACGTTCTTACGACAATAAATACAATTCATCCAAACATCATTCTATCATCACTCTTAATCGGTTACAAGGCATCCTATTAGTCCGAAAGACGCCATTTTTTCCGCTCGTTATTTGGGACGACTATAGCTTACGATAGGGGTGGGTGCAGCGGAGGTGTCCCGAGCCAATAGGTGTAATGGTGTCTTCGGCGATCTTGTTCGCTGAGACTTGAGGTTTCGCTAAAGTCGCCGTGTATCGCCGTAAGTCGCAGCGCCGTTGGCCGTTTCTGAATTACGGCGTCCCGCGATAGCCCACATCTATATTCCATAAATTTATAAATAGGGTTTTTATTCTTCCCAAGCCTGACACCCCCCACCCCCAAAGGGCCTCCTGCTTGGGTCCATAGTCTCTCCATTTCGCCCGGCGCGCCCCCTGGAGGATCGTCCGAGTAACTGTTTATAAATTATAAATGAATTAGCCGTGAAAAAGCGAAATGTATTTCATTTGCGCCAAAAGCTTTTCCAAAATCAAAGATGCCCTAGGGGATTTCCCCTCAGATCGACTGTCACCGGAAGCTCATCCCTAATAAATGTTTTCATTAGACGCCAACAACGAACTTACATTTGCAGTTAATGTGCTTTCGTTGTCTTCCCAACCTATGGCGCTCCTGCATCCAGTCACCCCCTGCCATTGCTGCGCACAACCAGACTCCGTACATTTATTCGCACATGCATCACGTGCGGCTGTTCTAGGGGCCCTGGAGGATGAAGCGACCTCTGGTGTTGGGAAACTTACGAAAATGACAAATGCAATTTTGTTACCAACTAAACATTAAGTTTTGTGCACATTTTATGGAAATTGCCAGTAATTTTATCTACAAAATGGTCGACGACTTTCAGGTAAACTACCCCACTAATTTCCAATATTTGTTCGTGCAAATTTATTCTGCAATTTCATGCAATTTTTTTCTACAGTTTCCTTCAAATTTCCTATAAGTTTCTTCAGATTTTCTATAATTTCTTCTATGTATTTTCAAATAAATGTCCTGCTTTTTTCAGTTTCAGTTTTCCAACAAATTTCATGTAAACTTCCCTGCAAATTTCCAATAATTGTTCGTACAGATTTCTTCTACAATTTCCTTCAAATTTCCTATAGGTTTCTTCAAATTTTCTATCATTTTTTCGACGTATTTTCAAAAAAATGTCCTGTTTTTCAGTTTCAATTTTCCAACAAATTTCCTGTAAACTTCCCTGCAAATTTCCGATAATTGTTCGTACAGCGTTCTTCTACAGTTTCATGCTAAATTTCTTCTACAATTTTCTTCAAATTTCCTATAAGTTTCTTCAGATTTTCTATAATTTCTTCTACGTATTTTCAAATAAATGTCCTGCTTTTTTCAGTTTCAATTTTCCAACAGATTTCCTGTAAACTTCCCTGCAAATTTCCAATAATTATTGGAAATTTGCTCCAAAGTTCGTGCAAATTTCCTTTATAATTTCCTTCAAATTTTCTATAAGTTTCTTTATATTTTCTATAATTTTTTCTACGTATTTTCAAAAAAATGTCCTGTTTTTTGCAGTTTCAATTTTCCTGTCTAATTTCCAACAAATTTCCTGTAAATGTTCGTACAAATATCCTCTACAACTTCCTGCAAATTTTCAATACGTGTTTTCAAATTTCTACTCGTTTTTCTACAAATTTTCAACAAATATCCTGCGTTTTTCCTGGAGATTTCGTATCAGTTTAAGCAAATCTCCTGTAAACATCCCTGCAAATTTCCGATATATGTTCGTACAAATTTCTACAATTTCCCGCAAGTTTCCTGTGACCAATTTTCTACGAATTTTCAGCAAATTTCCGGTAAATTTTCCCGCCAATTTCATTTCAATTTCCTGCTAATTTCCTATAATTTGCTGTAACGATTTGCCCCAGATTTGCTGTAACGTTTCCAATATATTTTTAAAAAATTGCAGATTTCGTTTCATATTTCCTATCAGTCCTATCTCTTAGAAAATTAATCAACATCAATTCCTGATAATTTCCTCCTACATGTAAATTTCCCATAATTTTTCTTAACCAATGTCCTAAAGCTCCCATTATTGGCCATTAATCAGCATAAACTCTCATACACTTGACCAACAAATAAAATTCCTCCATTGATTTGTTAGCTGATTACAACACACTTAATCAGCAAATAAAATTCTTCCATTGATCAAATTTCAAATTATACAAATTTCAAATTATACAAATTTTTTTCGCATAATTCCCGAATTTCCCCACATCGTCAACGGATTAATGTCGTTGATTAACTTCGATTAAAGCTCAGCGCCTCAACACCCCCTACACCCCCTGGTGGGGGGCGCCATAAATTCCCGTCATCCCTTTGCTAATCCCGGAAATCCCTCATCCCTATTTCACGCGTTTTCGACCCCTGTTAAATATATTATACAGCGTGTGACAAAAAAAGTGAAGTATCAGAACACGTGCCATTAGCGTCCTATTGTGTCTGCCTTCATTAAAAGTCATGGAGCGACTAATTCCCCTCGATGTCCCCCCCCCCCTGGATAGGGACCTTTCCCTAAGGGCATCGGGCTCAATAATGATATGACTGCCATTAATAAAAGCGATTATTCGGCTACCAGTTTGCGTTCGGATTAGCACACTCACATCCATTTTGAACGTGTTTAGGCCACGATTTAAGACCGCACATTTATCACACCCCTCATCAGGGGGTGCTGAGGGGTGGGGGGCTAATATTTGATTGCACGCAGCGCCACCAACGGCTGGGGCCTCATAAAAGGGGGTTTGGAGGATTTGGGGAAAATTATATTCATGAAACGGACTGAGCATTTGTGGACACCCTGTATGGATAGGAAATTCATGTTGATTTTAGTTTAGTTTAAATATGCCACAATTTGAGTTTATATAAGTAGTTAATTAGAATTAATATGCTAATGTTAAATTGCTAATATTAAACTAATATTAAATTTAAAAATAACTTAAATATTAAGTATTCGTTTTAAAATACTATTAATAAAATAAATAAAAATAAAATTAATCTTCATTTAATATTATTTAATGAAAGTAATTTGATAATATTAAACTGATATGAAATTGCTACTATTAAACTAATGTTAAATTGCAACTATTAAACTAATATTAAATTTAAAAATAATTTAAATATTAAGTATTCATTTTAAAATACTATTCATAAAATAAAATGAAAATAAAATAAAATCTTTATTTAATACTTTTTAATAAAAGTAATTTGATAATATTAAACTAACATTAACTTGCTAATATTAAATTTAAAAATAATGTAAATATTAAGTATTCATGTTTAAATAATATTAATAAAATAAATAAAAATAAAATTAATCTTTATTTAATATTATTTAATGAAAGTAATTTGATAATATTATAACTAATATTAAATTGCTAATATTAAACTAATATACAGTGTACATTTAAAAATAATTTAAATATTAAGTATTCATGTTTAAATAATATTAATAAAATTAATTTTATTTAATATTATTTAATAAAAGTAATTTGATATATTAAACTAATATTAAATTTCCAATATTAAACTAATATTAAATTTAAAAATAATTTAAATATTAAGTATCCATTTATAAATAATATAAATAAAATAAAAATAAAATTAATTTTTATTTAATATTATTCAATAAAAGTAATTTGCGAGCTCAATGCTATAACAACGAAGTCTGCATGTCCCTTTCAGCAAAAAATAACTGCTAATGGGATTGAAGATTTGATAACTAATTTGATAATTGTGTTAATTAACCCTAATAATGTGCATGTGGCTTCACAGCGTTGTAAATTTGGAAACTCGTTTCATTCCAAATTGGTGCTAGTTTTTGGTCATGGATATTTGGTAAACAAATGCTCGTCTCTGTAAGCAGTAAGGCTGATTTTCAAAAAATATTCATCAAAAAATATTCATCAAAAAAATATTCATAATAAAAATATTCATAAAAAACATTCAGATTTTTTGAATGGCAAAATCTGTAGTAAAAATGTTAGGATATATCAAATTAGAATATTGGCTATTTGGGTAAAGAAGATAGCAGATAACAAGATTAAAGTGAATATATAATCAGTCTATAAAACTTATTAAAAAATTATTTGAGTGCCCATGACCTTCCCCAAGTTCAAGACTTTGACCTCTGGCAAATGTTCACGTGTTCAGACTCGCCATGCAATTTAATAAGTTGGTTTGAACCACGTATAACATGTTCGAATGACAACTGTCAGTTTGTGACGAGCAAACACTAAGTTGACAATTTCAATTGTTCCCCTTTTAATGTCCCGTCTATACTCGTGGCCCACTCCTATTTATTTTTGCACCAACAACGCTTAGGTGACACATGTGGCAAGTATTATTCATGAATGAATTTGCATCGCCAAATTTTCAGCCATTTTTCCCTGCTGCCTCCCCCAATTCATGAATACTTGATGCAAGCCCTGATTTTTCATTGAAATCTGTCCGATGTCGACCAAATGCATTAATAAAATGGCGACGTCAGGGTGAAAGGGCCCTTTAATAATACATAAGAGTCTGCAGAAAATGCACGCTGAAATTGAGTGAGCTGAGAAATGTGCAGCCAAAAATAACGAGCTTCCTACCCATACTTCATGAAAATCCAATTTTTGCTCGTATAATTTTATGGAGAATTTAATACTATGAAGAAATTTCTTCTGCTACTACGTGCAATTTTCAGAACATCCTGTAAATGTTCAGAAGAAGTGTAAATGTCTCATGATATTCCTAGAAACACAATTCTTTCTCGTATAACTCCCCGGAAAAATGTTAACACGAAATTCCTGCTAGCAGGTGTATATTTTCTGAAAACTTCAAGTTTATTCTGAAAATCCAGTTTTTACGCGTATGATTTTATTGAGAATTTAATACTATGAAGAAATTTCTTCTGTTACTACATGCAATTTTCAGAACATCCTGTAGATGTTCAGAAGAAGTGTAAATGTTTCATGCTATTTCTAAAAATCCAAATCTATCTCGTATGGAAAATGTTTAACACGAAATTTCTGCTAGCACGTGCATATTTTCAGAAAACTTTAAGTTTATTCTGAAAATACAATTTTTTCTCGTATAATTTTCCTGAAAATTTCATACGAAGAAAAGTACTTTTGGCACTACATGCATATTTTCAGCAAAGTACATGCTTTTTCTGAAAATCCACATTTGCTGCATACCGTTCTTCAAATTCCAGAAATTTTTCAGACAAGATCAGTTCAGTTCAAAAATGCGGTTTGCAAAAACTGCTTATTTTATGTTAACCAGAAATTTCTTCATACATGCAAATCAGTCTATCTACATGCGGACATTAAGCCACCTTTGCCGAAGAAGAACCTCTGGGGACGGATTTCATGATTCCCTTAATGTAATTCCATCAAGGGGATATGACATCTGCCCCTAGAGGCTCTCCCACTTCCATAAAGCCAGCTTAATGTCTGCATGTAATCGAAGTGGAAAGGTTCAGAAAATCCCATGCATTATTTACTGAAATTAAAACTCAATACTTTTGTCGAGCTTTCTGAATAACCGCATTTCCCAACATCAAAATCATGCGTTTGAGAAGAAATTAGCCCGTCAGTTTGAAATTCTTTAAATGTGCGTTAAAATAATTCCAAACAGGACATTTAATGCAAATTAAGTGTGTGGTTGAAGCATTCACTTCAGCTTCCAACACAAAAAATTATACCTGGTTGATACTGACAGTAGTCATTATGTTTAAAGATTAAGTGAGCCAATCAGAGTGGCACAATTTCTCCAGAGGTCATTTGGACCTTCAAGAGCCTCATCTTTTCAGCAGAAAAGTATACGGTGCCTGGCTAGAGGTTGGAGGTACCTTATTCTACTCAACTGAGTGCATTGCAGCGAAGCACGATGGCTTTGTGTGCGCGTGAAGGCTGTGGCAATATCTTTCAGCTCTTCACGATAAATATCCAGACTCCTCAGTGAGTTTATCCAATATTCAGTTCCAATAACGCGATAATGGTCATCTGCACGGATCCACGGGGATCCAAAATGGCACGTTTTAGGTGTGCTTTTCGCGAGGGGCTGATATTAAAATGAGCACTGTTTTGTTGCGACGTACATCATTGGGCATGCAAACTGCGTGCGCGAATTGGGACCCAATGCTGGCGTTTATGGCAGATTTCCCATTCCAAGAGTCATTTTGTAGCGATGGAGTCCAGCGGGTCATGGCGACATTATTAGCATTCTAAAAACAATGGCTTTACTCTGCGTTTTCAATTGACGATGGAGAAAAGGTCAGTTGAAAAGGTTAAGTCTCAGGGATTTGTGACTCGCGACCGAAGCTATTGGATTTTAAATGCTCGCTTTTGTATAAGATTGGACCGCTGGACCCCTGATGGCAAAACGGCCGATACGTGAAGTGAGAGCCAAGAGCAGGAGCGCCGTTGCCTGCAAATGCAGACTTAGGCTTGTGTTGTGTGTGAGCAGAAATGCAATGTTTGACAATGGACCTTTTCAATGGAATTGGTTTCAGAATGCTAGATGGCATGCACTCCGTAGTCTTAAAAATGGATTTCTGGTTAGGGCACACAGTCTTCGTGCAGCATGACTGTATATAAAGGGATGAAAAGGAAAATGGTGTAAGTCAATTTTTAAATGTTTTCAGTTCAATTCAAAAATAATCTGCAGATATCAAACTTGTATGGCAAAGTGTAGCATGTCAGAGCTTTTGTGTACCGCTGACAGAAGTCAACAACTAGGGAGGTCCATTGGAATGGCTGCATTGTTTGCAGGTTAAAACTTGTTTCGCAGTGCAATGGAAATGACTTACACCACTATTTGTTTTACCCCTTGTAAAAAATGATTGTGATGAATCTGAGGAATAGCTGTGAGATGTATGTTTCCAAGGCATGCTTCCTCACAGCTATCCCTCAGATTCATCAACTCTTCACTCATTTTTCATGAGACAGCATCTCAAAATTGTGTCCCAAAATGATTTCATCTAAAACATTTCTCACGACTCTTCAGAGATGTTTCGGCACTTGGAGCGTTATGGTTTTGCACCCTCAATTTAAAGGTGCATGCATCGAGTTAACAATGGTAACCATGGTTATTTATCGATCGCGTCGTCCTATTAATGTGATTAATGAAGCGATTTCGATCCGCAGTTAATAAGATTCATCTCTGGGCCAACCATCGACTAGCGAATTAGGGTTAAGAAAAATATTTTTGCAAGATTTGCAGAGAAATGTGATAAGAGGCTGCAGCCATCGACTATTTATGGCAATGCATTAACCACTTCGTTAGCGTCACTTAAGGGAACCGCATGGGATGATTCGCAAAGTTCAAACCAGTAAATTGTGGTAAATACCTGTAATTTCAAATTGGGTAAATGGAAAATGGTATTCATAAAAAAGGATTTCATAACAAGTGAGGTGTGAAAGGTTGATGAATCTGAGGATTAGTTGTTTCCTAACCAAGTATGAGAAGCTGGAAGTTGCTCAGCTGCATGACCGGGATGCTTAATGTAAAGCACCTGTGCATTGCGGGTGAGCATCATCCAGGAGGCACACCAAATTTAAAATACAAATAAATCATGAACCACGCATCGCATTTTAATTCTGATTACTGCTCATCATTCATCACATCGACATGCTCAAGTTTCGAATAGGGACCAAGGGGCTATTTCAATTAGGGCCGAAAGTGCCCCATGTCAAACTGCCGCACCTCTAATGCGATGATTGAAGCTGTGCAGGCAATAATAATAATAATAATAATAATATTTATTTATAAAATGTATTTAGTTGCATAAAATTCATAACGATATGTTTATGATAAATTCGCTTTTAACATTGCATAGTGTTTTAACATTGCTGGAAATTGCTCAGCTTACACGGATGCTTCATGTAAAGCACCCGTGCATTGCGGGTGAGCATCATCCAGGGGGAACATCACAATTACAAATGCAAATAAATCATGAACCACGCATCGCATTTTAATTCTGATTACTGCTCATCATTCATCACATCGACATGCTCAAGTTTCGAATTGGGACCAAGGGGCTATTTCAATTAGGGCCGAAGGTGCCCCATGTCAAAGTGCGCACTTCTAATGCCATGATTGAAGATTTTCAGGCAATGATAATAACAAATGTAATATTTATTTATAAAATGTATTTAGTTCAAATTAGTTGGATAAAATTCATGACGATATATTTATGATAAATTCGCTTTTAACATTGCGTAGTGTAGTTAACATGGTCTCGTACGAGAAAAAATTCTGATGTTTTTCGTTTTTACATATTTTCAGGAATATGTTGTGGTCAAGTTTTGCTTCTTGGTGCGGTCAAGCATTCCATGCATGCAGGTTGGAAATGAAAACGTATGGATTCGTTTATGGCAAAAATCGTCCACCAGGGGGCACTGGGGCATAACGGCGCAGCAGCAAATTAAAGGGCAAGAAGGAGAAACAGGAGGAGGCACAAACAATTGCATCGGTCAAAGTAAGTCCGTTATTTACACAATAAGTTTATAGAAATGTTTATTGCACCCGTGGGTCCAATCAAGAAAAACAACCAACCAACAGAGGCGGCCTCTGGCGCTCGTTATGCCAAACGTGTGAAGCTAAGGCGCTAATTATGAGGCCCTTGGCGGCTGCTGACCACCTACTAATTGTGGACTTTGGGGAATCTTGACCTCGTCTGGTGAATTTGGACAACCCCCGACAGGTGGGCGACCAAAGGGCGTGCCTCAGTCAGGGAGTGTGAATAAACCGCTGAAACGTTTGGGCCACGTTGCAGAGTCCAAAGGGCATGAAGGGAAATTCGAACAACCCGAATGGCGTAATGACGGCGGTCTTCGGGATGTCCTCTGGATTGACCGGGATCTGGTAATACGCTCGGGTCAAATCCAACGTCGAGAAAATTTTCTTGTCCCGCAGCATTTGGAGTGCCCTTTGCATAGCAACTGGATGAGCACCAAGATAAGGGCGCCCTCTGCTGGGCGTCTCTGGCACGCATGCATCAATGGGCATTGATAACAGCCTTGATAGGCACAGGGTCGCACATGGGGCTTATTGGCTCGTGATAACATCCTTGATAGGCACAGGGTCGCACATGGGGCTTATTGGCTGGTGATAACATCCTTGATAGGCACAGGGTCTCACATGGGGCTTATTTGGCTTGTGATAACATCCTTGATAGGCACAGGGTTACACATGGGGTTTATTGGCTCGTTGTTGAGCCCTCAGTAGGAAAGGCGTAAACCAATCAAATCAAATAACACTGCAATAAACTGATAACTTGAATGAAGTAATCTGTTATTAATAGTGATAATGATCGAACCATGACGTACGTGTATGGAGAAGCAGACGTGTGTGGTGTTGTCGATACACCCGGTGTGTGTATATTATGTTGGACAGCACATGACTTAAATGTTATTTTGCTGATTTCTGTGATGAATTGAAATGGAGTTTCAGTGTTTTCAGTGGATATATCAATGGAAAATGTAACTGAAGTTTCATTCGGTTATTGAATGATTAATTGAATTAATTTCATCAGTGAATTACAATGCATTAATTGAATTGAATTGAATTGCATTGAACACAGCCAGTCAGCATTCGTGATGCCATGTGGTTGGGGAGGTAAATGGACCCAAGTACTCGTACAAAACTGTTACAGTAAAATTATAGCAAGAGGGAAGGAAAAATTGCAGTAAACAAAAATGAATGTACCGCAATATACCTTTACTGGAGGTTGTTTAGGGGTCTACACATGGACATACAACATCAGTGCAAAATCCATGATATGCCCCATATGGAAAAGAAATGCATTTAGAAGTACATAATAGAGAATGCATTTATGTAGATTGAGACATACATGTATTTCATAATGAATTACAAAATGCATTGTAAAATGTTACATTGGATTACATTGGAAAATGGAAACCGTTAACATGACCACACAATTTCTCGATTTTGAATGAAAGATCATCTTGATAAATTCCTAAAATTTCATGTACTTTAGAATTGAATTTTTAATAATGTAATAAATGACAATAGCACACTGAATTTGATAAATCTGTATTGCTAATTTTAAAATGCATCGTGAAATGCATTATTAAAACGCATTTCTGTTTACATTTAAAAATGCATTTATCGTGGAGCATTTTCTGAAAAATACATTTCACAATTTGCAATGTATTTCAAAATGCATTTGAAATACATTTCTTGCATGTGGGGCTATATAGAAAATGCATTTGGTTGTAAAAATTGCAGTACAAATAGATTTTTGTTGAAATGCAAAACTGCAAATGCTTATTGATTAACAAACAACATTGATTAAAGTTAGTTAAACTTATTATATTTGAGATTACAAGTTTAAATTGCCAAATCATATCCTAAGAATTTATCAAAAATTTGATTTCTTCATGTTTTTTATAAAATGTTTTTGATAAGAGAATGTAGTGCCCAACTGTAGGGAGGGCCATTTGCCTCCCATTATATCCACAACACCTCCCTCGAATTATTTTATTAGTTTTGGCTGACTTTGTGAGGTGTAGCTGCAAATTTCCAGTGGCGGGTGGTCACTACGGTCAGTGGTTGTTGTTCTTTTGAAGTGCGTTCTTTGGAAGGTGTCACGTGAGGTGTGGTCAGTTCACACCCTGGTGTGGTCACTCGGGAATTTGTTTTGCTCAGGGGGGTGGGGTCCGCTTTTTCACCTTTTTTATTTGACTCGCTAATTGGCTTCTCACCTGGCGTGTTTTGCAGCCCTGGGGGTCAGCTGACCCCTGACCTCGCTGTGGGTTTATGGGGCTTGTTGACCCACCAGTGGCCAGTTGGTTTTTTTGCACGCGTGTGTCATAATAGACTGAGGTGTTGTTGTTCTACACTCCATAGCCAAAACTAATATTTTAACAACTTGAGTAGTTTACGACCCTTCTTGAGAAAAGCTCAAAACATGAGGAAACAGACGCTAGATGGCGCTGGTGTGTGCAACATGGGCATGTGCCATTTTGCACGAAGCTACGAGTTCAAAGGTCAAACACCTGCCAACTTCCGGTCTTGTGTGAGAAAATCAATTTCCTGTCCTACTTGACAGGTCCCTGATACCTCAACGGTTCATTGGACCCAACATGATAGGGCCTCTGTCTGGCTAAAGGACATCTGGTTGACATAATTTTGTCAAAAACAGATGGAGTGAAACCTTTGTGTGAATGAAATTGTTGCAGTTGAGACACCCTAACTGAATACCAAAGTGGTTGTCAAATCAAATTCAATCAGACAATTATATTACAGTAGATTTAATTCAGAAAGTCATAAATTACTGTATTAGTTGCATATTAGCCACCCTAATTGAAAGACAAATCAGATTGTCTTTCAATCTGAATTAAAAAACTATAAGATTAGAAAATGATCTGATAAAGTTTATTCAGAAAATTATTTTAATGCATGTTTAATTCATAAAAGCTTTCATAATATTTTTAATTCACAATTCTCGAGTGTTTTGTATCCATGCATTTATAAAAATGTAGGTACGTGCAAAGTATAATTTCAGCCATGTTTGATTCACAAAAATACCACAGTGTAATTTCAGATCTACCGTATGTTTCATTCAGAAAAATTTATTTTCAAATATTTTTGTCAATAATTTTCTAACATGCATCAGTAATAAAAATTAACTCATGCATGGTAAAGTGTGGTTGCAGTTATGTTTAATTGAGGAAAAGGTGATTTCATACAGGTTCATTTGAAAAATTTATTCACAAAGAATCTTCATTAAGAAAAGTATTCATGTAAACCATGTTACATGGTAGGTATGTTCCAAAATGCTTTTCATTAAAAAAACCCTGTTTTAAATGTCATGGAGATGATATTGAACCATGGAAAGGTTTGCTATTTCATTCATAAAATTACACTTTTCAATTATTGTACCGGAATTTTATACTTTAAATGTTCATCCTTGCCTGCATTATACAAGTTTATTTCAATCTACATGTATTTCCTAATGTTTATATTTGGTAACTGTATTTCTGTTTTTAATGTATTTTGCAATAAATGTTCCGTTAGAGTTGAATCTAAGTGCAATCTATTAGTTGATTAGTTCAGTATACTTCCTTCGAATAGTGTTAATTGATTGTTAATTCGAGCCTCGATTCGAATTAGTGATGAACACTATTTTTAACTTAATGGATAATAGATGTTGATGTGAGGCATGAAACTGCAAATATTGCTTCAATTACAATTCTCCGAAATATAACTTCCATAAAATCTGTATAGCTTCTGAAATGTCTTAATGAAAATTGCTTGTGATGCATGCATTCTTTAATATCTAACTGGGTTGTAATTAAGATGCATTAATTAACCTTAATTAGGAATTTCTTAAGTAGTCAACATAATTTGTCACAGTAAATATGTTAGGAGAGTCAGTTATATAATCGTTCAATGAAATAAAAAATATAAAACTACCTAGAGCCATACATTTCGGTTAATGCAAATAAAATTAATTCGAATACAAAATGCATTATTGAAATTAATTCGGTTTAACAGAAAATACCAAAATGCAGAAAGCCATGATACTAAATTTCCACAAATAAGAATAATTTAAGTCGAAATTTATTTCAAATTATGAACTGTATCTTAATTTGATAAAGAAATAATTTATTTCTGAATGAAACATATCTGAAATTGCAATTTTCTCAATGGTGCATGTCTTTAAATTGAATTTTCTGAGTAAAACTTGTTTGCAAATGTGTTTTTCTGACAAATGGATATGAATACACTATTTTCTTAATGAAGATTCTTTGAGAATATGTGTTTCTAATGAATCATGTTTAAAATCATCTTTCTCTCAATGAAACATGAATGCAACACACCTTTCTGGATGTACCATGCATGATTTCAATTTTATTACTGATGCATGTTTCAAAATTAATTTTTTTTGGCAAAATATTTGAAAATAAGCTTTGCTCAATGAAACATATTTGAAATTACCCCGCATCCTTTTGTGAATTAAACATGGCTGAAATTATACTTTATTCATGAAACATGCATCCGAATTAACTGCAACATACTGTACATGAGTTGAAAAATGTAGGTCCCTAATGAAACACACAAGTAGCTGCATTTTTCTGGATAAAAATACTTGAAAATATTCTTGTATGTATCAGACATTTAAAATTAGCCTTTTGTGAAGGAAACATGATGCAACATGCAATGGAATTGATTTCCATGACTGAATTACAACTGAAAATAATGCATTTTCTGAACGAAATTTATCATTTTTCTGGATGAAATAATATTTTCTGAATGAAATGTATTCGATGTTGGCTTCTTATATGAATGAAGCATGCCTGAAATTACACATTAATGTATGTTCTTAATTAAGTTTATCTGAAAATCAATTTTCTAAAGGAAAAACACACTATTTCTGAATGAAATATATTCGAAATTGGCTTCTTGTGAATGAAGCATGTTTCAAATAACACATTTATGTCTTTTCTCAATGAAGTTTACCTGAAAATCACTTTTCTAAAGGAAAAATATATTTTTTATGAATGAAAAGTATTCGAAATTGGCTTCTTGTGAATGAAGCATGCCTGAAATTACACATTCATGTATTTTCGTAATGAAATTTACCAGAAAATCATTTTTCTAAAGAAAAAAACTTATTTTTTCTGGATGAAATGTTTGTAAAATTGGCTTCTTGTGAATGAAGCATGTCTGAAATTGCACGTTAAGGTATGTTCTTAATGAAATCTATCTAAAAATAAATTTTCTGAAGGAAAAACATATTTTTTCTGAATTAAATGTATTTGAAATTGGCTTCTTGTGAATGAAGCATGCCTGAAATTACACATTGTTGTATTTTCTTAATGAAATTTATCTGAAAATCAATTTTCTGGAGGAAAAACATATTATTTCTGAATGAAATGTAGTCGAAATTGGCTTCTTGTGAATGAAGCATGCCTGAAATTACACTTCCTTTACATAGCATGCAATATAACTTATGTTCTGACAGACACATTGTTAAAATGCATTTTCTGAAATTGTACATTAATGTATGTTCTTAATAAAATTTACCTGAAAATCAATTTTCTGGAGAAAAAATATATTTTTTTGAATGAAAAGCTTTTGAAATAGGCTTCTTGTGAATAAAGCATGCCTGAAATTATACTTCCTTTACATAGCATGCAATATAACTTATGTTCTGACAGACACATTGTTAAAATGCATTTTCTGATCACATTTTAAGGGCATTTTGAACACACGTTTCACAGCTAAACCCCTGACATAACAAGTGGTCAAAGGGGTTGGCTGTTGGAGGTCCTAATGCCAAGAATAAACATGTTTGGTTTTGTCAGTCCTGGGGCCCTTTCCCCTCCTTCTCCCCCGCGTGCCTTTACCAGGCCCCTGTTAAATATTTTCATTTTTATGGTCCTTTAGTCCCTTTAGTCCGACACAATGTCAGCCTTGTGTGGATTCATGGATGAATGGGTCCCATTATATGTCAGGAGGGTGGGGAGAGCATTTGTGTGAGATGGACGTTGGTCAGTTTATGTCCATTTTCGCGTTTGTTTTAAGGATCAGTTTTATGGACCGTGTTCGATCCCTAACAGCTCCCCCTGTGGCAGGCTCGGCCATTATTACCATAATTTTCGCTTTTTTACGAGCTCAACGAAAGAAGGCTGGGGCCATTTGACCAGTGGTCAGCAACATGGACATGGGCAGTAAACCCCTTATTACGCTTTATCTAATCATCACAATGTGATAACAATAAGCGGGTAATCGTCCACTTCCAAAACAGGCCCTATCTTCACTTTGGCCCTATGATGGCCATTATTTAGGTTTTCATGTAACATGTCTCATGCATGTATGCACTTAAGGAATTTTTTCATAGCATTTTTTCTTAATATGTTTTTGCAATTATTTGTGACAACTCCCAAACATCAATGACAGCCTTTTAATTACTTGAAATTTTATTTTGTTAACAAAATTTTGTTAGCAAATTGACAGATTTTGTTTAAATGATGCAGGTTTGAAATTGCTTCTTCGTGAATGACTTATGAACTGGCTAAATGACTGAAACTCGTGTACGTTTGAACAAAATCTTATACATGCACGCAAAATTAATTTTCGAAATTTTATTTTGCGTACATTTAAACAAAATCTTACATGTATGCAAAATTGATTTTGGAGAATTTTGCAAAAATCACAGTTGCGAAATAAATTTAAACAAAATCTTATTAGGCCTATACATGTATGCATAACTAATTTTCGATAATTTTGCAAAAATCTCAGTTGCGAAATTTAATTTCGCATACATTTAAACAAAATCTTATTATACATGCATGCAAAATTAATTTTCGATAACTTTGCAAAAATCGCAATAACGAAATTTTATTCTGCATACATTTAAACAAAATCTTATTATACATGCATGCAAAATTAATTTTGAAGAATTTTGAAAAATCACAATTACAAAATTTAATTTTGAAGCTTCAGATACTTTGATTGAAATGCATGCCATTACATGTACTGTGTTTATCACTTTAGGTCTATCATTTGTAGCACCTATAGTCCGTTCAAACACAGAATGAACTGGAGCATTCAAATCGACAATAGAATTAAATAGAATGTTTGCAATGCCAGCTCGTGACATTCTTGCATCGATGCATGTCACGTGCATCATGCACGTGGAATGTGGATGGAAAATCAATTCTATAAGCAGAATTGCTCTGATTGGTCGGAGCCCAGTATATTCTTTCCTTGAACGAGCTTTATCTCTTGGTAGCACGGTCTACTGTACATGTAGATTGCACTAGATGTGCATTGTGGCCTAGTGGCGCCTCCTCGCCGCCCTTGGCCGCCATCTTTGAAACACGACACCCACGTGATTCCAATTCGTGTCAAATTCGTGCTAAATGCATTTGTCGACAGACGCGACCAATTAGCTCCTGTTTGCCATTTCCTTAATCGTTCGCCAAAAGTACGCCAAATAGGCTTAAACACAAAATAACACTGTGAAACAGTCTCAAACAGAACAAGAAGCGCCATGTGATCGACACCCTTATGGCCGCCATCTTGGTGACTAAAGGGTTGCATTCAAGCTAAAATTTACCAACCCTGCAATTTTACAACTCCAAAATTTCACCCCACTTTACATACTGTTAGATTAAAAGGTGAAAATTAGTTTGCCAAAATTGCCAGATTTTCTTTGGTAAACGAAATTAGATAAGAAAATTATGTTTTCCAGCGATGCCAGTGTCCACTTGTAATTTTTTGGCTTAATTTTGGTGTTAAGTCTGCTTTCCTGATTTCCGACCCTACCCACATCTGATGCAATCTCTTAATTTTCTTAAGTAGAATTTTCTTAAGCAGAATTTTCTTTAGTATGATTTTAATCTAAAAAAATATTCTCTTAATTTTTTTAAGTAGAATTTTCTAAGTAGAATTTTCTTAAGCAGAATTTTCTTAAGTATGATTTTAATCTAAAAAAAATATTATCTCTTAATTTTTTGAAGTAGAATTTTCTTCAGTAGAATTTTCTAAGTAGAATTTTCTTAAGCAGAATTTTCTTACGTATGATTTTAATCTAAAAAAATATTATCTCTTAATTTTTTTAAGTAGAATTTTTTTAAGTAGAATTTTTTTAAGTAGAATTTTCTTAAGTAGAATTTTCTTAAGCAGAATTTTCTTAAGCAGAATTTTCTTAAGTAGAATTTTCTTAAGTATGATCAGCGCCACCAAGGGGGAAGAAAGTGCAGGAAAAGATGTCTATTGGCAAGAGCGCCGCCAGAAAATCCCCAAGTAATTCGTGCAGTATCTGGCAACACTGGCTGTAGCTCCGCTCTAATTTTCTTAATTTTTTTCAATGCTGCGGTAATTGGTCTAAAGTAGAACAGAGCTCAACTCGTAATTTTTTTCTAATTTTCTATAAGTCTTTGCCTATATATTAAGAAAAAATTAACTCCGAAATTAGACAAAAATTACAAGTGGACAGGAAGCATAACTGTTACATCCACACTTGACTTCGTCAGAGTAATGCTGGCTTTACACATTGTATTTTTGCCTAAGTACGGTAATTTTTTATCTTTTTATAAAGGTTAACCTCGGGCACATTTGGGCAAAAATCTCCATAAGAAGAAAAAAATTACCTCTGTACGTGGGCAAAAATTAAGTGCAAAGCAATGCATGCATCTCTTTTATGCAACTACCCTGGACTAATTACTCGAGTCAAGGTAGGTTAGACGGGTTTGCATCCACGACTTACTTGGATAACATCACTACGGGTGATGGTAAAGGTGAGGTATGTCATTTGGTGGGGAGGGGGATGAGATACAAAACAATTACAATTACATGATGATGTAATACCTGAACGTCCCAACCATGACCTGGGTAATGAAACCTGATGACATTTGCAGAAAAACAACGCTAGGCTTCAAAAGTGTTATTTTGGACTCGGACCCCCTTGGCACCCTCGGCACCCCCTCAGTTCAACGCTCTTGTTAATAATTTTGGCGTGTTAGCCCCTTTAAAGTATATTCGCCTCCCTGCCATGGCAAACGCACCTGTACACCTTCGAGAATATTAAAATCCATAATATTTCACACATTTGCGACGATTTTCGCACCTGTCTATTAATAAATAGTCGATAGTTATGAATTATCGCGAGGAGAGATTCGTGCATTCCCTAAGGCGGCCGAACAGTCCAGGACAGCTCGAGAGGGTTGCGCCGGGGGCGGGGCCAACACCGCCAAGCGTTCCCAGCGCCCCCGGTGGACGACTCGCACGACCAGATATGATAGGAACTGTCATGCGGGCTTGATCTGGGGTACGCTGCTTTCAAAAAAGGCTCTTGGTAAATGCCTGTAAAAGCAGACAGGAAAACAGTGGATTCTTTTGAACTATGGTGCTGGAGGAAGCTCCTTCCTGACCTTGGACTGATAAGGTCACTAACAAGGCTGTACTCGCATGCATCAAACCTAGAGCTTCATTGGAAAGCAGGATCACCAGATTGCGACTGACCTACTTTGGACATGTTATGCGTGCCCATGCATGGGAAAAGGATGTGATGCTGGGCGTGGTCAGTGGAACCAGAAGAAGAGGAAGGCAGCGAACACGTTGGCTTGATACCATCAAAGCTGACACCAATATGACCATTGCACAGCTGAAGGGAGCTGTGCTTAACAGAACAAAATGGAGAATGTTGGCTTATGAAGTCTCCGAGAGTCGGCAATGACTGAACGGATAATAATAATAATAATAAATGCCTGTAAGGATCGCAGGTGGAAGGATGGCATTACTGGTAAAAGCACTCTGACTACATACAGGAGTAAACCTAGGATCTGCAGGGAAACCTGTTTGACAACTTATTCCAGTGCCCTGCTCTCTGGAGCTAGAGCAGACTCACTGGAAACTAATCAGCGAATCGCAAAGTTCCTGGATGTGAAGAATTGTGTGATCTGTGTGAAGGTGGTAAGGAGGATATTTCACACATCCTGTGTAAATGTCCAGCTCTGGATGACTATCACAGAGGCATTGTTAGGTTTCAATGGAGAAGACGCTCAAGGGACGCAGGTGACCCAGGCAGCCAAGTGCCTTTTGGGGCAATGGCATAGGCTCAAAAGTAAACGGCTGTGACCAGTCAATGTTATATCATCCACACTGAATGCTAGTGTCGTACGAAAAAATGGCATCGTTCAGACCAATAGGATGCAATTTCCTGTTTGCGATTCTTGCATCCTGTAACATATATCGAGCATGGCAGCCATTTTTCTTTTACTGCTGAAACAGTACATCGATAAGCCAAATCTCTGATTGGCGGTAAACTTTTTTGTTCTTTTGCCGAGACGACTACAGTTTGTTAATGTATGGCTATAATTTCACCATTCCACTGTAGCGACTCCTAGTGGGTAACCGTATCAAAAGGGAATGCTACACCTGATAGTCATACATATTTCAATCCTGCACGTACAGTATATCATACCCTCTATCTGGATGAGTCCTGGTTTGAGATGGTCACATATGACATGTCGGACACAACCGAAGTCCTGCATGAGCGATCAACTCACCCAGGCCATATCGGTCGAGATCCAGCCATATATGGCCGGATCCATTTTTTGGATTAGTTGCCATAAATCACTCCCAGAACATTATACATTTCCCCAGAGAAATTTTGAGTTGTACCACCGGTCAGTGTTCTTACCTGCACTCTGGATTCCGTGAGTCCTATTCTCATGGCCAGCTCCTCCCTCATGAAGATATCCGGATAGTGAGTCTTGCTGAAGCTGCGCTCAAGTTCGTTCAGTTGGGCCGGGGTGAAGCGGGTGCGGTGGCGCTTCTGCTTGGTGGGCTTGTCGCTGTCGCCAGAGGCGCTGGTGGCGTCCAGCAGACCGCTCTGAGCGCCCCCACCCGAGCACGTGCTCGAAGCGCCCACGCCCGAAGCGCCGTGATCCAAGTCGCCGTTCTTGCTCAAGTCAGACTTGAGCCCCTCGTTGCCGTGGTGGTGGTGGTGGTGGTGGTTGGCCACGTGGTCATGATCCTTGATCACTGCCAAAAAGGAAACTGAAGTTAGCGTGACGGAAGTGACGGAAATGTCGACAAGAACATACACTGTAAACCGTAAAAGTACAAATGCAGTTTTTGTGGGGTACAGCTAAGTTGATTAGTCATGGCGCCATGGCTGGTTGGCTAAAGCGCCTGTCTAGCAAGCAGGACATCCTGAGTTTGAATCCCGGCAAAATAACTTGCAGGTTTTTTCTGACCATTCTCCGCCGTGTGGCGCCATCTGTTGGACAAATATTGAAGCTGGAGCGTCTGCACAGACAAAACGCTCGGTTATTTAGTATGATCAAATCATGAAATTTGAATTAATACATTAGTGAACATAAAGCAAAATTGAAAATCATGCCAGTGCCCTTAATACGGTGTGATATGCGGATATTTTTTGGGATTTTTGGGATTAGCGTCAATTATCGTAACTTGCAAGTTTAATAAATTCAGTTAATTATTAACCAAAATACCACCTAAACACAAATTCGACAATTGGCACCCTCAATAGAAAATTGATAATTCTATTAATCAGTTTTCTTAATCAAATTGCGTAAAATTTGATGAAATTTAATTTTTTAAATTGTAAACCGTAATGCATCAGCGCTCAAATCTAAAATTGGAATATAGCTTACTAAAATTTGATAAATTTGTTTTATGAAATACTCGTAAATTGAAAATTTAATAAATTCAGTAAATTATCAATCAAAGTAACACCTAAATTCAAATTCGACAATTAGCAAATTAGAAACCTCAAACAAAATTTAATCAGTTTAATCAGTTAAAATTTAATGAAGTTTAATTTTTTAAATTATAAACCATAACACATCAGTGCTCAAATCCCAAATTGGAATATAGCTTTCTAAAAATTAGATAAATTTGTTTTATTCAATAATCGTAACTTGAAAATTTAATAAATTCAGTAAACGATTAATTCAAGTAACACCTAAATACAAATTCGACAATTAGCAAATTGTAAACCTCAATCAGTTTTCTTAATCAAATTGTGCAAAATTTGATGAAATTTAATTTTTTAACTTGTAAACCGTAATACATCAGTGCTCAAATTTCAAATTGAAACTGAAAATTCGATAAATTTGTTTTATTCAATACACGTAACTTGAAAACTTAATAAATTCAGTAAATTATTAATTCAAGTAACAACTATATACAAATTCGACAATTAGCAAATTAGAAACCTCAATTAAAATTTAATCAGTTTTCTTAATCAAATTGTGCAACATTTGATGAAATTTAATTTTGTAACTTGTAAACCGTAATACATAATTGTGCTCAAATCAAAAATTGGAAAATAGCTTAATAAAAATTCGATAAATTTGTTTTATTCAATACTCGTAACTTGAAAACTTAATAAATTCAGTAAATTATTAATCAAAGTAACACCTAAATTCAAATTCGACAATTGGCAAATTAGAAACCTCACTCAAAAACTAATCAGTTTTCTTAATAAAATTGTTCAAATTCAAATTGTGCAAAATTTGATGAAGTTTAATTTTTTAAATTATAAACCGTAATACATCAGTGCTCAAATCAAAAAATTAGAATATAGCTTACTAAAAATTCGATAAATTTGTTTTGTTCATTAAAATGCTTAATATTTCATCTCAGTGCCCTTTGCCACAACTTCGATGAATGCAAATTGAACAAAGTTGAGTCCGTGCTCAAGTACAGGCAGCCATGCATGTGTTTGTATTGTGTTTTTCCCCTTCTAATGGCGTATCTCACTAACACTGGGTTGACTTATACAATTAGCTTTATGGACTTTCTCGTTATTTCTCGTCTGTTAATTAATGAATTATTTAACACGTTTCACTTTCTACTCAGTCGCGCCTCGAGATCAGCCCGACCAATTCAAATAATCAACAAAACAACGCTAATCAAATTATGAATTACTAATTAATGACCCAGAGAAAGAGGGGAAAGGGCTCATTGTGGAACGACTGAAGTGGGACCCAAACGACTGAAAATCTGGTGAATTTTCCCCCAATTTCTGCTGCTACCTCCAAAATGTGATTATACGATGGGACCCTTTGGGCCCTTACATGCAAGGGCCAGTAACATGCATGCCCCTGGAAATAATGAAAATTTCATTCCCTGAATTTTAGCAAGCTAACGCAATTTTTTGCAGTTTATTTGAACAGTTTTATGGAAACAAAGATTTTTGATTTCATGGAAATTTCTTAATTTTTTCCATTATATTTGAACTGTAAGTTATGGTTATTGCATGGAAACAAAGACTTTTCATTAATATTTTCTGACAAATAAAAATTTGTTTTTATTTATTTGTAACAAACATTTGGTGAATGCATAACATGCAAGGTTATATGTTAAGTTAATGTAATTTTAGCATTTTATTTGAATAGTAAGTTAGTGTTTATTTCATGGAAACAAAGATTTTTGATTTCATGGATATTTTCTTAATTTTGTTTGCATTTTATTTGAATTGTTAGTTATGTTTATTTCATGGAAACAAAGATTCTTGATTTCATGGATATTTTCTTAATTTTTTTGCATTTTATGTGAACTGTAAGTTATGTTTATTTCATGGAAACAACGACTTTTCATGAATATTTTTAGACAAATAACGAAAAATTTGTTTTTAATTATTTGGAACAAACATTTAGTTGCATAAATTGCAACATTATATAGCAAATTAATGTTATTTTTGGCATTTTATTTGAAGAATATGTTCTGTCAAATACGAAAATTTTTCATTTATTTGGAACCAGATATGTTTCATGTGCTGAAATTTCAGCAAATTATTTGCTGAAAAATACAGTAATCGTGTTAATATTCGAAATTGACAATTTTTAGAATGAAATTCGGGTGTAAATTGGGTGAAATTATTTTAATCCAGTGCATGCAGTAAAATGCATTTTAAATTGCACGATTAATTAATACATGATTTGAAATAAACAAGTTTAATTTTTTAAGGTAATTTGAAACTGTGGCAATGATTAGAATCTGCAAACATAATTTTCTTCACATTTATTGCTTTTGTCATTAATGGTCCATGCATTGATAATTTTGGGACGCAAATTTAATATTAATTTAATCGGAGATTTATAAACCAAACGAGTTTATAACTTAGATTAGCGAGCAGTTTTGAATCGCCAATTACACCCCATCAAGTTTAATTTTTAATTCAGCTCAGATTTGGATAATTTTAGGCTGGAAATGCAACGATGAAAACGTGCAAACGCATTTAATTATCTTCCAAGCTTGCGATTTTAATAATTAAAACATCGTCATTTAATTAGCACATTTGCACCTATTAATAATTGCGTTTTAAATGGCACACATTTAAAAGATTAACATTTAAAAGGTTAACATTTAAAAGGTTGCCTGCAAATACTCAATTATTTGCCATTAGTTATTTTGTTAGTCAAAAATCTGATCAAATAAATGATCAACCATTGATGATTAACCAAATAATTAACCAAAAAATTACAATTTTTCCCAGACTTATTATTTTACACCGATTATATAATTTTCTTTCCTATAATTAATTAGCTAATGTTTGATCATTTGGTTACATAATTTCCTTGATTTCCAGGTGTTATCAAAATTTATCTAACCATTTTTGATGAAATTATATGAAAGATTATATGAAAGATATGCAAGATTACATATTTTTTGAAGTATTGATCAATGAAATGCAAATTTGGTTGGAATATTATTGGTGGAAGAAACGCCGGAGTCTAAATCTTGAAATTTCCAATTAGAAATTCTGAATTCCATGAATTTTCTTAAGAAAATTTGTGCAAATAACTGTTAAATGCGATTTACTAATTTTGCTAGAATTGCAGTGAATTTTAGACATTTTCCGAAAATTGCATGAATGCCATGCACGAAAAATCAAGTCAAAAGTCATGGATTTTATCTGAGTTTCACCAAAAAATGCAAACCTTGTTGACAGAAATTGAAAATTGAAAATTGTTACAAAAAATCAAACAAAAACTGGCATTGTCATTCAAATTCAGTGATTTTTCCAGTGAATTTCCTGTTAATTTCAGTGTTTTCGTTGTAGTGGTCATGATTTGATGGGGTGGAATTTAAGTAAAATATTACTAAAAATCAGTTGGTGCTAAAATGTGCTAAAATATTGTACGATAAACCCTGAATTGTTATTACTTAGATATTTTAAGCAATATACGTATAAACTGCATGTATAAGAAAATGCAATTAATATTTTAAATGCAATAATGCATGTCATTTGATGCCAACATGCATGCCCTTACTAAACACATTCAACTCTGGCTGTTAACTGCATTTACCGAAAATAAAATTGTTCAAAATGACGAAAAGTGAGCTGTTTTAGCACAAATATTGAACAATAAATTGTTCATTTTTTCTGAATTGCATCAGGAAGACATGCATGGTCCTAACGAGGAAAATTTCCTATTTTGATAAAATTTCGCGAATGTTTAGCTAATCGCCGATTAAGTTAAACTGGAGTTGGCGTAATCCGATATTAGGGAAAAAGACACTGATGCGACCTTATCGCTAACGTTTGATTCAAACATCAGATAACATTAATAAATAATGGCTAAAAACGTGAAAAATTCACAATGTTAGAAATTAAAAATTTATGACAACACGCAATAAAAACCGCCGTTAAAAATTAAACGGGGTTTGGCCATTATGGGTTTGGAATTTTATGGCATTTTCTAGAAATTTTGTAGGAATTTTATAAGAATTTTTGGAAATTTCTAATTATTTTTCGTGAAAATCCACACGAAATCGTCAAAGCTACTAAAATACAAGTGTTTAAAACTGATTTAAATGAAGGTTCTGAATTCGAGCAATGAAAGGTGATTTTTCGCTAAAATGTGTCCAAAAATATGTCACATACGCTCGTAATTGTGCGCAAATATTCGGTGAAAAACAGTCAATTTTGATAAAGGCCCAAAAGATAAAATAGGTTATGTGCAATGCAAGGTCCAAAACCAAATGTTAAGAGGATAATGTTGAAATCTATGCAATTTTTGGTTGAAATATATTTATCTTTCAGCTATTTCACTTAACAGAATATTGCGAGTTGGTGAAATTAGTAAGATAACATGCATGGAAAAACCACGATATACGAATTTTGAAAAAAGATTAAAGCAGTGAAAATTTCGATGTCATGATATCGAGATAAAATTATTTGCTAAAAAACGACACTTCAATATGCTGTATAATTGTGAAATCTGATACCAAAATACCAAAAATTGGCTTTTTACCCAACAAAACAAAAAAAATCACAAAAACATGGTCTTATATTGAAAAATTCAGCCCAAACATGCATGAATATTAAGAAATTTTTGTTGTTAAAAATTAGCACAATTCTGTAACTTGTCGCGACAAGGCCCTTGCAAAACCATGTTTGTTTTTGTGAAAAAATAATGCGAATAAACGCAAAATAATAGGATTGGGAAATTCCGCAAAAATATGCAATGATATCAAATTGCCCAAAAATCCCAAAAATAGCGTTTTATCAAACAAATAAAATATAAACCATTGAAAAAAACCATGCCCAACATTGAATATTAACCGAAATGAATGGACCATAAATTTCTATTGAATATTAAGACATTGTCAAAAACCATGCTTTTTTTAAAAAAAAAAAATAATGCGAATAAACGTAAAATAATAGGATGGAAGGTTCCGCAAAAATATGCTGATATGAAATTGCCCAAAAATCCCAAAAATGGCGTTTTATCAAACAAATAAAATATTAACATTAAATTTGAAAAAAACATGCCCAACATTGAATATTAACCGAAATGAATGGACCATAAATTTCTATTCAATATTAAGACATCAAAAACCATGTTTTTTTTGGTTTTTTTAAATAATGCGAATAAACTTAAAATAATAGGATGTGAGCTTTCGCAAAAATACGCTGATATCAAATTGCCCAAAAATACCCAAAAATGGCGTTTTATCAAACAAATAAAATATCAACATTAAATTTGAAGAAAAAAACAGAAAAAAACATGCCCAACATTGAATATTAACCGAAATAAATGGACTATAAATGTTCAATATTAAATTTATAGTCAAAAATTTGCACTAAACCCTATCATAATTTTAGAATCAAAATCATGTTCACGCTGGTTTTTTCCACACCAAAACATTCAATAAACAGGACCCCACATAGGCCCCAACATATTATGCACGAATACACTGAACATGCAACATCAAAACCATGTCTCAACCCCAACATTGTCTTCAATTCATGAAGTCAAATGAAGTCATGAAATCAATTCATGAAGTCAAACAATATCAAAGCATCTAAAGCATTTAAAAATGTTCAACCTGTCATATCCGCCTTGTGTCCCCGCAAATCCGCGTATAAATTCTCCCAAAAATTTTCATCAAAATTCACGATGAAAAAAAAAAAAAAAAAAAAATTCAGACCGCACCACATCCCGGGTCTCGAACCGCGTCCCGGTGGCTGCTGCCCACAACCCGCGTGTATTCCAGTGCAGGGCCAGCGAGTGCAGATGTTGCAGGTCGCCGGTTAGTCATTTGTTTCGGGGCTACCGATTGCGTTCAGCCCTTTATAGTTTGATGCGATGCATCGGAATAGGCTGCAGCTAAAATGGTTAATCCCAAATTCGCAAATTTAATCAGACCCTCCACCTATCAAAAGAGTAGATGCCTAATGAGAGGGGCTTTTCGGAGGCGACGAAACAATTAGCCGCCTAATGCGCCACCCCAGGGCCCCCCACCCACCCCAGAGCACGCACTCACCAACGGCGCCCTTCTTACCGGCGCCATCTTGAGAACGCACTTGAGCAAGGCTTGCCCTGGGTAGGAGCTCGAAAGGTGCACGTGACTAGGTGTGTGTGCGCGTGTATTATTTGAAAAAAAAGAACACACACGCATGCATCATTTGAAAAAAAAGAACACACGTGCATGCATTATTTGAAAAAAAAGAACACTTGCATGCATTATTTGAAAAAAAGAACACACGCGTGCATTATTTGAAAAAAAAGAACACACGCATGCATTATTTGAAAAAAAGAACATAGGCGCGCGGATTATTTGAAAAAAAGGAACACACGAGCACCTGCAAAGAAGGAAACGAGCACGTACTCCATTGTGGGAGGGGCTTAAATGTGTGTGTGTTTGCTTTGAGAGGAACTTGAGAATGAACTTGACAAGATGATGCGTGTTTTGAGAACAAGTTGAGCACAGAGTATGGACTGATGTCCGTAACCAGAATAGGCTCGGAGCAAGAGCAGTGACTGGAGTATAGATTTGTGCTGGTGTGATTAGGCAGAAACAGGTTTTGGAGTCGTTCTCAAGTATGCTTGCTCAAGTGTGGTGCCAAAAGTCTACTTTTGGACCGAAAGAAGAGCGGTGGTATGGGCATGAGAACAAGTCGAGTGGAGAGGAACGAGTTGAGAGGAATGAGTGGAGAAGCACATTTTGGAGCCATAGTTGAATGTGTTCTTTCTGGTTGGTGGGGAGAGGATTAAGCTTGAGCACGACCTGGGATGATGAGTGCGTGCTCAAAGCTAGCTCAGGGGGGAAGTGAGCAGCGAGCACGAACTCGAGTCGGAAGGGGAAGTGAGCACGTGCTCGATCAGGTGTTGGAGCAGAAACTCGAATTCAGGTGGCTCGAATGGTCCTTGAGCACGTACTCACGACATCTGAGCACTAGCAACAACTCCGAGTGGGGCAGTGAGGAGGAAGTGGCGGAGCATGAGCAAAATCAATGTGGAGTAAGTTGAGCATGAGCATGTCGAGCATGAGCATGTTGAGCATGATCAAAAGCAACGAGGATGAAGTTGAGCAAAAGCGACGCGGAGTAAGTTGAGCATGTTGAGCATGAGCATGTCGAGCATGAGCATGTTGAGCATGATCAAAAGCAACGAGGATGAAGTTGAGCAAAAGCGAC
>JAQFYZ010001052.1:0-28291 GCA_034695085.1 Cylindroiulus punctatus
ATGAAGTCAGGAAAAATCATGCAAAATTGAGATGAAGTCAGGAAAAATCATGCAAAATTGAGATGAAGTCAGGAAAAATCATGCAAAATTGAGATGAAGTCAGGAAAATTCATGCAAAATTGACATAAAGTTAGGGAAAGTCAGGTAAATTGAGCTAAAGTCAGGCAAATTCATACAAATTTGAGAAAGTGTAGAACAGATGGCTAACATTTCTATAAAAGAAATTAAGAAACTACAGTGTGAAAATTTTTCATTGCAAAAGTATAATCTTGAAGTTAAAATGCTAAAATCCAATAAAATTCTGGGTTTTTAATCTTCTGTATTAAATAGTTGTTTTCAGATCACCGAGTAATGTGCGAGATACACAAGTTCAATTTTAGGTCAGGCAAAGTCAGGCCATATTTGTGATTTTGTTGAGAAGTCAGTGGCAACCTTGCATGCATTATTCATTGTTTTTAAAATTGTTCCTTTGCTGTATGTATGATATACCTACTAAATGACGTCACAGGCGAGGGTCATCCATTTCGGTGTCCAAAAGGCGTTTGCTGGCAAAATATCCAAATATCAATTAACGCCAGTTGTTCACCTGTTCGGTTCTCACTGTTAAGCAGACCAAAAGTCGATGAAGGACAAATTGGGTCCAGACTTAGGGGGAAGGGGGAGGGTGAGGGGGTGGGGGTGGTCAACAATGGAATGAGGACGGTCGAAACCAGGCTTGATAGGCTGAGCGAATTTGCAGTTTTAAATCGATCTCCGAAAGCACCAAAAACTAAACAAATGGCAAACACAATGGATTTGATAACCCCAAAAATGTTTTGATCAAAATTATAAAAAAAAATGAATTTCTGATCCTGAATCCTTAACAACTTTTCAACTCGGTCATTATGGACGACCCTCGCACTCCTGGAAATGCTCAGAGTACAAATTTGACACTCATGAAAAATTTGTATACAAAACAATGAACAATATAGCATTTCTTACATAGGCAAATTTTCACTTTTTTATTTTCAAGAATTTTTGTAAACCTGGAAAAGTCAGGAAGTTGAAATTTTGAGTTTCTGGGGAACCCTGTTCAGAGAAAATCGAGAAAATATTAACTCTAAAATTAGACAGAAATTACAGGTACGCAGTTAGCATTAATTTCAAAAATCTGCCAAAATCAACCTAAATTTATTTGCTGTTTTTCCATGTCTGACTTAATCGAGTTCTGGCAAATAGCGACAGCGCTCTCCTATTGGCCGGCAGTCGTTTCTAATAAATTATGAAATGTGTGAATTATTAAGCAGGCTGGGCTCCGATGCTATTAATACGCCGAATTGTTTTACGCCATTTGCCCCCTAATTAATTTCCACGTTTTGATTACGCTTTCAAAAATGAATTATTTAAAATGAAGGAAAAAAATAACAATAAATAAATGAAAGCGACGACGCTGCCTCCTAATTGGCCTAATCAAAAATCCAAATTAAATCATATTTGGCTGAATTTTTAATGCGCCGTACAGGGTGGCCCTCAAATTCAAGGCGTCCTATACAGGGTGCGCAGAAAGTTGATGAGTGATAAAGTTGCTAATATTTTTTTAGATTTGAGCATGTATTAGTGCAGTAATCCACAATGAGTGCTGGGTGATGATGGGGATTAAACTAAAAAAATGTGGGGGTGATAGGAGACATATTTTTCAGTTGATGTTAACGTTGATCCCACTTTATTTTGAGTAACTTGGTGCGATGATGGGGGAGGAGAGGGATGCACCCCACTCTAAAACCACATTTTGGGGTGGCTCACCACGGATTAACGTCTTAGGGTTTGGATCCCAGCACCCCTGTGTCCAAAAAACTAAAAAAAAAAAAAAAAACTACAAATATTACCCATGTTATAAATATAATATATTACCATGGATAAAAATAACACGTCATTTTTAGAAACTATATTTTTTTCTGTAAGACGTCATACGTCCTAAATAAACGCCTATTTTGAGGATTTTTTTCAAATTAAATTGAATCGAATTTGCTGAAAGGCATAGTGGGTCCAGTCAGTTTCTTTGTTTTTCAAAATTAAGTTTTTCTGAGATATGTGCAAAATGCTGTAAGAACTTGTATTAAGAAACTATAGAAAATTATTGAAAAACTATTAACTACTAGTAGTTCTTTTTCCTGTTTTTAAAATAAGCTATAAAACATTCAAAAATGGAATCCGTTAACATTCAAAAACCTTTATTTTCAAATACATTTCGTAAGTTTTTCATTTTTTTTTTTTTTCGAAAATGTTACGCTAAAAGATGACATGTTTTACAATGGTGAATGTTCATTGCAGGACAAAAAATGACATGTTTTAACTGCATACTCGTTAATTTAATTTAAAATAATGATAAAAAATTACATGTTTTAACTGTAGTCATTAATTTCATTTACAATAATAATAAAAAATGGAATGTTTTAAGTGTTTTCATTAATTTAATTAAAAATAAGGATAAAAAATGACATGTTTTAACTGTAGTCATTAATTTAGTTTAAAATAATGATAAAAACTGACATCCATTTGGGACATAATGATGTCTTGCAGAAATTTTTTTTAATACTCATTTTGGTCCATGTGCAAAAGCAAAACGTTTTATCTCGCTAGCATACATGTGGCACTTAGATCATTTGAAATGCAAGTCTTAGATTTAGTTTACATGGATGCCCAGCTATCGCCCCTGTGTTTTTTTACTCCATTCAACCGTCCATCAAATCCACTTTCAGATTTTTCAATCTTTTTCAATCTGAAAAGCGATTGTCTTCACCATGGAGCTGTGGGTGGGGTGAGTGGGGGTGGGGGTGAGGGGGTGGGTGGGGGATAGCTGTTCAGGATCGTGATTCGTGGGTGATCCGAGGAGATTTTCCGATGAAGCCGCCATATTTTATGCAAACCCTGGTTTTATTTATTTTCAATAAGTCCCGAATATGAAAAAGGCTTAGGGCGCTCGGCGCGCCCCCTGGCGGCGTTTCGATCCGCGGCCTCTGATGCACCTGTGGGAAATTGCAGAGCGATATTAAATCCCTAAATGGATGAAAAGTTTTAACTTTATTGTGTTTCCAGCCGGAGCCGTAAAATCCGGGCTCAGATGGAAAAATAAGGCGGCTTTTAAAAACTTAGATTTTGGGGCCGAGGTGGAGGGGGGAGGGGGGGGGGAGGAGGAGGACCCCACCCCCCCTTGCAGGGGCTTCTTCTTTTGTTTCACCACTCCAACCAACCATGCTTCAAAAATAAAGCACTTTGCTCATTTCCACTAAGGATTTTTTATATAAATGCACATCGAAGAAGCGAGAAATAAAAAAACGAAATTGCCATGTGGAATTGGGGTTGGCGACGGTGGCGCCCGCTTGCGGCGGCGTCCGCCAAGAAGCGCCGTAGCTGTTTTGGGCTGCACCATCCCAGGCCATGGCCATCATTGAACCAAGCAACAATTAGAATTTAGCGGATTTTAATTGAATTGGAAATGATGACCAGACTTCTACCAAAAGGGTCGAGTATTACTCGACTATTAAAGTCAGGAAAGTTGGAAAGGCATGGTAAATTTAGGGAAAAGTAATCGAAATTTAACAAATGACTTGATACAGAAGTCAAGATACTAAAGGTATCAATTGAATCAAGCAATTATGTGGAATATATCATTAATGAAATAGTAAATTTAAAAAAAATTAAATTGGAAGTCAGGGAATTGATGTTATGAATGATTTATTTTAAGAGCCAGGGAAATTTAACTAATCACTTGATACAGAAATTAAGATACTCGAGGTATCAATTGAAGTGGGCAATTATGTGGAATAGATTCAGTAGATCAATAATGAAATTGTAGATTTTAAAAAAAACTAATCGAAATGTGAAGCTTTTTATTAAAATATGTGCTCTGTTGCTGGTTCATTTTAAAATTTAGAAAAACCTCATTTGAAAAACCTTAAAAAACATCATTTTAAAATCACATGTTTATAAACAATGAACAATAAATATATGATAAATAATTTTAACATTTTGTAAGTCATATTTTCATATTTTTTAGGGAAATTTTTTTTAAACCTGGAAAAGTCAGGGAAAAATTAGGGAAGTTTGAACAAAACTTGGGACAAGTTATTAAGCTCAGCAGAACTCATATTTATCAGGGGTAAACAATCAGGGATAAAATGTTATATCATCCACTTAGCAGATGTAATTTCAACATTCTTTTGAGCTCTGCAATCTGGTTAATTAGGAAATTTTCGTCAGCTAATTCATTAAATTATGTTGGTATTATAAACTGTGTAATATTTAAGTAAATATCGGTGATGACGTTAATACTCGAACGTTTTCAATGTTGCCCCAAATACATTCTCGTCTTTGTACTTTCAAGATGTCCTTCCTTGACTCCCGATTCCGTTCTTACCTAATTTTGTTAATTTCGCTGCTCTCTTTTGATTCATGGCGTCGTCGATTGGACACAACTGGTGTTGGATAATTCAACAGATGAATGTGGAAATTTCAAATTAGGCGCATCCGGTCAGGTGGTTGGCGGAATTCCCTGAAGGCGGAAATCCCCAGGCGGATTTTTCGTTTCGGGAATTCCGCACGAATAATTTCGAAGGCGGTGAGAGAATTTAAGAGCAGGCCAGATTTAATCTCGTTTTCGGAGCTGATTGTTTGGGCTGGGATTTTTTTCTTTTCTTTTATGTTGATGATGATTTTCTGGGAAGTGTTCACTGTTAAGCACTGAAGACCAGTCTTATGCTAACTGTACACTTTAAATTTCGGTGTAATTTTGGAATTTTTCTTTAATTTTCTCATATGCTAACTGTCCACTTGAAATTTCTGGCTAATTTTGGAGTTCATTTTTCCATAATTTTCTCTTCAAGCAAAAAATTATAGAAAATTAGAAGAAAACTGCAAGTAGAGAGAGCTCTGTTCTACTTTAGATTAATCATATCGCAGCGCTAAAAAATTAAGAAAATTAGGGCGGAGCTACAGCCAGTGTTGCCAGATACTGCATGAATTTAGTGGGGATTTTCCGGCGGCGCATTTGCCAATAGACATTTTTTCCTGCATTTTCTTACCCTTGGTCGCGCTGATCAAACATAAGAAAATTAAGAGATTGACCTGTTTGTAGGGCCGGAAAATTAGGAAAGCCAACTTAAGAGCATAATTAAGCCAAAAAATGACAAGTGGACAGGAAGCATAAAGTAGAACAGTGATCTACCCGTAATTTTCTTCTAATTTTCTATAGTTTATTTTGCCTTAAGATAAAATCAAGAAAATATTTACTCCAAAATTAGACCAAAATTCGGCGAATCAAGATTGCGATGCTGCCCCTGAAAGGCACGAAAGCGGGCAATCACTGCTAACACGACGTTGCCGGGTGTCACAAAAATGCAAACCCATGTCTTAATCCATCTTGGGCTTCCAAATAAATGGGATTATCCGATAATCCACGCCACGCAAAAAGCACAGTTTGCGAAATATCTCCATAAATTACTTCAAAAACAAGATGGCGTCGTGACTCCGCCGCCTCTTATCTAATTTTTTGCATTGACGTATGAAAGTCACACGTTGCATTTATCAGAGAAATTTTCTTTCACTCCTGGAAAAGTCTGGGAAAAGTCAGGGAAGTTGAAAATTGAATTTGAATTGATTGAATTTGAAGTTGAAATTAAGAACTTTTTGGCATACTTGCGTGCAATTACACAAAGTTTACTGCGTGGAAGTTGAAAAGGGGCCAAAGGAGTCGAGTGGTCAATTACTCGATTCCCTTCCTGAGCAACAATAAAGGCTAATTTGGCCATATTTTCATTCGTGCGACTGAATGGGTGGTCTGGCAAAAGACGGGAAAATCGCAGCTGGTGCAAAATTCATGTGGTCCAAGAGCAACATCTATTGGCCCCTATGATCACAATGCAAATGGCCGAAGTGTTGGTGACCACGTGTCCGGTCGCCTACCAACCCCCTCCCCCCATCGACACCCCATGAGATGCAAACCGTTTCGCCCTTTTGTTCCCCTTTTATGCTCCGATGCTTATTTATTCTGTAATCGTAGTGGTCAGTCGCCCTTGTTTATTCTTGAGCTGAGCCGCTGACCGCAACTCTTTGCAGCCGCCTAGGACAGTATTTTCATAACGTTCAAGTCCAGTCTTGATAAATGTTAGCAAATTCGTCGTAATAGAAAATGGAAGCAGAAATTCCTGGTGTATTCAACAAATAATGTTGATAATAAAAACCTGGCATCTTTATGACTCGCCCTGTACACCTGAGGCTAACTGACTTGGATAAACATTCAGCTCCCATTTCGTTGAAAATGAGAAGTGTGAGGAACTGGTGAATCTGAGGAAAGGTAGTGGGCAGTTGACGAATATGAGGATGAGCTGTGAAGAGTTGATGCATTTGAGGATAAGCTGATGCATCTGAGAATAAGAGTTGAGAATTCTGAGGAGTTGATGGATCTGAGGATGAGCTGTGAGGAAATGATGATGTTGAGGATTAGCTGCGAGGTGCAATGAATCTGAGAAGGAGCAGTATTGAGTTGATGATTCTGAGGATTAGCTGTGAGGTGCTAATGAATCTGAGGAGTTGATGAATCTGAGGATGAGCAGTATTGAGTTGATGATTCTGAGGATTAGCTGTGAGGTGCTAATGAATCTGAGAAGTTGATGAATCTGAGGATTAGCTGTGAGGTGCTAAAGAATCCGAGGAGTTGATGAATCTGAGTATTATCTGTGGTACCTGAAAGTTACCTAAAAGTAACATTTCATTTATATTGACAATATAACCTCAAGTTGCCTCAGTGGGTGAGTTTTTGCAACGCTCAAAACCTCAACTCCTCAAGCAACTCACACAACTTTCTGAAATTTGTCCCTGATGAGCCTAATGTGGGTGGTAATACGTTAGCCTCACTTACATAAACCAATTCTCGAACATGTTTTCACTAATTTTCATCATTAATTTTCCATGTTCATCAGCTTTTTATGTAAAACTTTTTATGAGACTAATTTATTGTATTTTTTGTTTTGCAGTTCACGCCTCACTCCTCAGATGTCGACTGGTATTTTTCGCAGCTTCAACCCCAGGTAAACACCAAATTTCGAATACCCCTTAGTACCCTTTTACTACGATGGCCATCGAATCCCCTGAATCATCAGTTGTGCCTGGGGCGCACACCTGAGTCGCAATTACGTTTCGTTTGTGTTAGTCCATGGCTGACCCCCTAACGACCCCTGTGTCCTCCCCCTCGCACCAACGCGTGCAGATGTTCCCGTTTGGGTTAGGGGGGGCTTCCCTCCCTTAATGCAGTGCATCTTTCCGCCATTAGGGGGCACGGGTGACGCTAATAGATCCCCGATCGACCCGCCACCACAAAGGGGGCCCCCCTTAATCATTATTGTTATTGATATGTATATGGCGCGGGAGTGAGTAAGGGAGTAAAATGGGAGTAAAAAGGGGGAGGCGGCCGAGTGGATTGGCATTAGGGGGCGCCCCAGCTGCTCCGGTTCCGAATCCAATTGAAAACACGCCCTCTCGCGGCCCGTGGAGAATTACACCCCCCCTTACCCCCCTCGAACACATTCGCTCGTTTATGACGCTTAATAAGCTCCGTGTATGAAGTTGGAAACTGAGGGGATTTCCCCCCTCACCTACTTGTCACGTTGTCCGATGCATTAACAAAACGCTGCATGGTGAAAAAAAAGATTTTTGTGGCACGTGGCGCCCCCTGACCGGAAGGAAGGAACACGTGGCGCACATTAGCCGCACTTGTGCGTCTCGATTGGCAACGGCGCTTCCGCCATTCAACGGCCACTTCCGCCGGCCGCCATCTTGTTTGTTCGGCTGCGCCAAAGGAAACTCGATGACCGGAAGTGGGGGGTGTGGATTCCATCCGTTTCAATTGCTCTTCCGTTTTGTCGTTTCTGGTGTCTTTTGTCCACCACCTGTCCGGTGTTGAATGGGTGGTGGACGTCGGTCAGTTGCACCAAACTCGCTGATGATCAAGATCGAACTTGAGTCGAGCTTGAGTTTGAGGGATGGTGTTTCAACTTGCAAACAATGCAGCTATTCCAATATGCCTGCCAAACCTTTTCTGCATTCTGTCTGTAGACTCCAAAAGGACCCAAGTGCCACGAAGTGAAAAGGTGCAAAATTGTCCTGTTCTACTTTGTGCAATCGTATACGCGCGTACCTCTTTATACGGCCGCTCCTTATGCGGCATTTCGCTATAGCGGCCTTATCGATTTATGGCAGTGTGAAATATTGCAGCCATGTTTCGCTATACGCCTTTGGCCGTAAATGATGCTCATGTCCACTGTAAATTTTGTCTGATTTTGAACTTAATTTCTTTCTCAATTATGGGGAAATTACGTCCAAACAATTACGAACCAATCATATCGCAGCAGTAAGAAATTAAGAAAATTAGGGCGGATCTACAGCCAGGGTTGCCATGCATTTACTGGGGATTTTCTGGGGGCGCTTGTGCCAACGGACGTCTTTGCCCGCACTTTCTTCCGCATTGGTGGCGCTGATCATACTTAAGAAAATGAAGTGATTGGGATGTGGGTAGGGTCGAAAAATTAGGAAAACCAATTTGAGACCAAAATTAAGCCAACAAATTACGAGTGGACTACTTCGTTGGTTTTCCAGATCAACTGTCGATTAATTTTCGTTGATGAAATTGATATCAAAATTATTTTCATCGATATCAATTAGACAATTTGCCGCAACCCTTTGTCGGAAATTGCTCGAGTGAGTCCGGTGACTTTGTGACTGGCCGAGATGGCGTCAGTGGAGCCCATGGCGGCGGAGGGGCCGCCCATAAACGGAGGGTCGAGTCCTAAGACGAGCCATGACTGCACGCACGAATATGTTTCGGGTAAGGGAAGCTGCTGTAGGGAGAGAAAAAAAAACAGCTATGAATAATTTAGTCTTTCGATCTGGCAACCGAGGATGAAGGCAGGGGAGGAAAGGAACGGGGGGTGGGACGACCCCCCGAATTGATGGATATGGAGGAGACACCGACCGAGTGGGGATGAAAAAAATTAGATAAGGGGCGGCGGAGTCAGGACGCCATCTTGTTTTTAATGTAATTTATCGCTATTTCGCAAACTGTACTTTTTTTGCCTGGTTAGGATTATCGGTTAATCCCGTTTTTTTGGAAGCCCAAGATGGATTAAAACATGGGTTTGCATTTTTGGGACACCCGGCAACAACGTCGTGCTAGCAGTGATTGCCCGCTTTCGGGGCTTGTCTGATTTTGGAGTCAATTTTTCTTGATTTTCTATTAAGGCAAAACAAATTATAGAAAATTAGAGGAAAATTGCGAGTAGAGCACTGCTCCTGTTAAGCTTCCTGTCCACTTGTCATTTTTTGGCTTAATTTTGGTCCTAATTTTCTGGCCCTACCCACGTGCAATTTCTTAATTTTCTTAAGTATGAGCAACGCCACCAAGGGGGAAAAATATGCCGAAAAGATGTCTATTGGCAAAAGCGCCGCCAGAAAATCCCCACTAAATGCATGCAGCACCTGGCAACACTGTAGCTCCGCTCTAAGTTTCTTAATTTTATAGCGGCGTGGTAGGATTGGTCCAAAGTAGAGCACTCGTAATTTTGTTCTAATTTTCTATATTTTTTGCCTTAAGAGAAAATTAAAGAAAAAATGAACTCAAAAATTAGACAAAAATTACGAGTTGGCAGTTAGCATCAACAACGAGATGACGCCAATGCTGTATGCTTAAATTATGTTGTTAAATTTAGCGCTGAGTCGGCGCAGCTTAGCACGTGCGAAAGGGGGGGGGGTGTAGCAGGGCGTGGCCCCGTCCCCTCCGCGGGGGGTCACTCGGAACAAATCACATTAGGTCACCGGGGACGCATTTTTCATCAGGTGTTCATTAATCTAATTAGGAAAGTCCGTTCTTCTCTGGTCGTCGGTGGACACACGTCACTCACGAGTCACTACAGTGACTAAACTATAGTGCGTTGTCCAATTGCTGGTGGGGGTGGGTGGTGAAAGTTTGTGGCCACCTCAGAGGGGTGAACGGTCATTGGTCAAGCAATTCCATAAACTATGCCGATTTTTTCTTGTTTTTGAAAACAAATTTTCCTGAACTCCATGGCCACTAAAAATGCGAAAATAAAACATTCGCCGATGAAGGGATTACCATGTTATTGGATTACTATGGGATTACTATGTTAAACAACATAAATATCATCATATTTCCCCTATGTTTTGAAGACTTACGGGAAACCCCGTAGATTGCCGACTATGCAGGGTGGGTCGAAAGTTGTTGCCATTCTACATTTCAACATGGGCAAAACAATCGCCCTATACTCTGTACATGAACCATAGATAGAAGAACTGGAAGAATAGAAATGCAAAACAATCTGTTAATTCAATGTACGTGTAAGCAAGTACAACTTGGATCCAATTTCGCAATTTTTAGCATTGTTAGCATTTCTAAATTTACAATTTCTGGCAGCCATGTCTCCTAATTTTATATCAATTAATGTGATCCAATATCTTACTTACGTTGCCTCACTGATGAAAATTATAATTAAAATTTGGGTCCAATAGTTTTTATAATGCAAAGCTGACTTGAGTTCGCCATCTCTTTGGCTTCTACGTTACATGTATACTAGCTAATAGCTGTTAAATCTCACTAACTCTTTAATTTCCCTGACTTTTTCAAGATTCATTTTATTTTTCAACGTCAGGTGAATACTGATGGATATCGTCCGTATCTCCGATTCCGTCTTATTAGAAATAGGCATCAAACATATTCTCAAGCTGATGCACTTGAGTCGCCAAGCTTTTGAAAACAAATTATCTGTTGGATCTATTGACTCACAGATGTTCATTGCAGCAATTTGCATCAAACTTCGTGCAGACCAGGGTGATATTAATCCTCATTTGTTTTCCCGTCAACGACGTGTCACGTTACACGTCATTGCCTGTATTGATTCCAAATTATGCAAAACTCATTTCTTTGATTCCCAAAGTTGTCACGTCGATCTCTATCAATTTGCATCATATTTCCGGTGTCAGTTATTGTTGCGGCCGTGTTGCTTCGGCGCAGCAGACGGTGGCGCCCTCTGTCGGGCTCTGCGGACTAATCTTACGTGTTTCTTATTGAATTTGGTCGTTCTTTCGGGGGGTGTAATTCCGCTTCCCGTTTTTTTTACGGTGATTTAACGTCCTGCGAGCGTCCCATTCGACGCAATTTTCTCTTCGCCAAAAGACGATATGTTTCGGTTAACCCGAGAATAATGAGATTCACTCGTCCTGGGAATTCATATTGGACTCCTAATTATCGGAAATGCGTGTGCGGGCGAGGATTTTTCTGGGGCCGCCTCTCGCATGGCCCTAGCCCTCACCCCACCCACGCCAACCCACCCCAGCGCCCCCTGGCGCAGGGAGGAGCCAGGGCACTTGTGAGCAGATTGCGTGGAAACCCCCGTTACCTACGAGGGCTACCTTCCATGCATTATTTGGATACGTGCATTGCGAGGACTGAAGAGAATCCACCGATGTAGACCCGATTCCTCGACTATCCTTCTGATTATCCTGGACGTGTCCTAAAAAAAATTAAGTTGATGCGAATTCTGTTGATGCACATCGTTCTTAGAAAGTTGCATTAATTTCAGTTATCAAAACTCACCAACTTGACTGGTCATTGTAAACGATTAATTCCATCAATTTCTTTCATCACAGTCATATATTAGCACGAATTATCCACGACGCGTTTCGTCCACGTGCTATGGACTCATCAGGTGGTATGGACCTGATGCATCGGTATGGACATGCATAGTTGTTATCATCGTTTCTGCCTCGCAAACACGATATAAGCACGTTAATTAGACCTTACATAAACCAGAGGATTCTGGTTACTCCGTGAAGTTTGCAGTTCTTTATTTGAAGAACATTGGCTGCATTTTACCAGCAATGATTTTTCTCGAGTTGTCCACGGATGAATCACATACCAACTGGCCCATTTTCTTCCACGAACTTGTTTGTACATTTACTGTATCTTTGCTCTTAGTGAGTGCTAATATACAAATAATAATAATAATTTTAAATTGTTATTGTAGTTTGCCCGAAGTTCCGTAGTGGAACTTGTATGGGCTACAATTTACAAATGTTGGTATTCGATTAATAAATAAATAAATACAAAATAAATCAGCTAATCATTAGACTTGAATACATAAACAAATATAGCAAATACAATTTAGAAAATGAAATGAAGTGGAAATAAAACGAAAATTCACTAATACACATATGAAGATTACTACACATATAAAGATTAATTAGTAGCTTATCATGGTGTTATTTTGCAATGTTATGTTCCTTACATATTATTAATAATCATAATTATTGAAGTGGGCGGCAGATTTTGGCGCCCCCTGTACAGCGGCTGCGGCGGCGCCACCTGGCGGCCAGGTCGGGCTCCGCAGTTGCTGTAAGTGCCTGTCCGTGCAAAGTTGTCCAAAAACTTCGCTTATTGACCGACGTATTAGGCGCGCATTTTTTCGCCGTGAAAAGGCGATCGATTTGCATGGCGCGCGAGTTTTTCCCTCCCCCTTGATTTCACTTAAGCGAATGAAAAATATGAAAATGAGAGGATTTCGTGCGGCAGCGCCATATGTTGGCGGTCGCTGGCGATGAAGCCGCCAACGAAACGAGCGGAACGTTATTGCCGTTATTAACGAGAGGGCTCGGCGCGGAACAAATTGGCATTAGCGGTGGCAATGGGCTACACTGCTCATTTACATCGAATACTTACTGAATAATAAAGATGGCGCGTGGGGAACGAAGTGAGACGTTTTCGGAAACGTTGACGGGACGTCCCCTCGTCCGTTTTCGATGCTAATCGGAACCTCGCTTACCCAGGCGATGCCTGTTTCACCGTCCAACTCGCGTTTAACGAACAGGTAGCGAAATTACGACCGAATTTTGCAGTAATTTACACCAAAAACATTTGATTTTTTTCGAAATTCGAATTGCTTTTAAATGGAATTGGAACGCGAAGGCGAAAAAAGAACGCGGAAATGACGTCATGCACGCGCGCCGCTACTCACACACGTCACTTCCGCTTCTAGCTCACGCGTTCCATTTCGAAGAATGTTTTGCTTCATATTCGAAGCTGGCCGTTTCTTCAATTTTATTAGTTTTTGATGCGAGTTTCTGGTTTAATGTAAAAAGTTCTGCGCGAAGCGTCTGCAGCGTTAGCCGCGGGAATCGACTCGGTCTCAACCAGCGGAGGAAAAAAGAAGAAAATCGGTAAATTTGGAGCAAACATTTGCTGGGGTGATGTCAAAAAACATTCGTTGTCTAATTTTGCGTATTCTCAACTCTGTTTGAAAGGGGTTCCCACCGTGCAAAAAAAGTCATTCGCGTAACTGCCGTTTAACGAATTAATACCAACGCGGCTAAATTTATTTTTCGCCACGTTAAATTTTTCGTACACCGTTGCCGTCGCAGTCTTTGGCGCGTTTATTAATAAAAAATTAAGTGAAGAAGAGAAAAAGTCGAAAATGCACTCAAAAATGCAATCTTAACTTTATTTAAGGCCCATTGAAAGGGATTTTTTGCGATTGAATTTACCTAATTTTGGACAGATAAGATAATTTTAAATGAAACTAAATGTTTTAATTTGAAGTTTATATTGATAGTAAGTTCCTGGACTATATAAAATTACAAGACATTTCGTTTTAAGAATTGTTCCAAATTCTAGATCTCCTATATTCCCGTTCAGACGGCAGGTGCTGCCATCTATCGCTCATAAAGCAAAATAAAAAGTCAAAAATAGAATTATCGTTTTTATTAATATCATATGCATTTCCACAAGTTCTCAAATAGTACCACCAATAAAACGCGAGTCCCTCTTAATGGTAACAAAACAAAAATATTTTAATATGATCAGGAAAGGAGAAATTGAGGTTGCAATTTTGTGCAGGGTGTCCCCAAAGTCACAAAGGCGCTTTCAATGAGCCTTTCAATAAACGGCGTAATTCCCGTCTTTAGCAATCGTCAAAGGCAATAGAGGATGAAAAATTCTACGTGGTAGGAAACAAATTTGGCGTTTGCATAATTTGTTAAATCCAGGCTGTGAAAAGCATTCTTTTGCACGGTTGGCATATCCTTTCAAATACAGCCTTAACCCATCGATTTATCAACTCTATTTCTCGGTGTAAGGTGGATTATCCGTTAATCCTGTTTCTGACGGAGTAAGATGGATCACGGCCTTGATTTGCATCGTGAGCCTGTCGTGGTGCTGCTGTTGCCTATTGTGTTAGCGGTGATTGCCCGCTTTTAGGGGCGCAAACAGCGAGCTAAATAAGCATTCTTTAAGCAGCGGAGAGTAAATACAAAGTACGGTAAATTGCAACCGCCGTGATTAGCGTCCACGTGTAGTTAAAAATACAGTCGCGTTATTTATTCAAACGTTAATAAGAAATTAATAGAAATTCATGAAAAGTTAATATAGCCGGCGAATTCCGCGTGTGTCCGACGCCGCGGCGAGCCAAATAATTTATTAGAAAGAAAACAATGTCAGGCTGCAGTTTGACGTATTAATACAAGCGCCAACCGCCGGCTTGAATATGCATGATGGGACAACTGGATGATGTGGTGAAAATCCTCCTGTTTTGATTTCGACTGATTGCACTTTTGACTAGTATTTGAACCGAAAACGTGATAAAAATTGGGTTTTTTTTGAAACGAAACAAACTTAGAAACAACACGAATGACTACTAAGGACAGCAAAGTTAAACCAAAACAGTTTCCATTACAAAACGAACAGATGGTCATCCAGCTAGAGCAGTTCATACAGTGTATGTCTAGGTATGATGCTATCGCCTTATCTGAATAAGAGTACTTTTTGATTTTTTATATTTCGATAAAGTATAAGCAAATACTGAATGATACAGGTTCTGATATTGTGGACATTTCAGCCTGAGGGTCACGACCTCTTCGAGTCCATTCGTTTGCATATCGCACTTGCATTATTCATCGCATGTTGACTAGCAGTTAAAGTCGCTGTCATTGGCACCCACTTGACAGTTGCATTTTCGAGGGGACCTCAGGGGGTGCTCGACGCCATCGCGTGTTCAAACACCCTCAGTTTTCCAGCCAAAAACTGGAAAAAAAACTGACGCTAAGGTCCACTGGAAGGGCGGGGTCATCCAGAAATTCCCTTTTTTTTTGGTGGGCTGTCCGCCAGGGGCTCCCTCAGTCGTGACAGTACCGGTGAGCTCGAACGTACCGCGTACACGCGAGGCGTCTGTTAAAACAGTCGTAATTTTAGACAACGAGGACTAATTAAGTGTAAACACGGGATGGGGCGCTCGGATACACAAGCTGTCGCTAATTAGCCGACGACAAAATGAGCCCTCTTAAATTTAAACAGGCAGCGCCACGTGCGCATCACTGACCACCCCATGATCACCCATGATAGTGCGATTGGTCACCACGCCTATGGTGGGGCAGACAGATGCTCATCACGAATCTACACTGTCTGCACTCACTGCCTGCCTGCCAGCCTGGAATGCAATGGAAAGCTCAGGGAATTTCACTTCGAACTTGGAATTTTTTCTCCAATTTTTCAGTATCGACAATTTGCGTCTATTTCACTCTACTGCATTTTTTTTATAAAGAATTAAATTCGTTACTAATATTTCTGAAAAACATTTTTGAGGACCCCTGCAAGCTAGCCCATTATTTCCACTAGCTTTTCCTCTTTAACATTCCCTTAATTACCAATTTTTGGTAAATATTTTTGGAGAGCTGAGGGCTGAAATTCATCATAGCCTTTTCTAAAAATATGCTCTTGCTTGTAAATATTGTGCAACTTGTGTGCCTGTTATTAATGCATGTAAAGCATTAATGTGGCAACATTAACTGTACAGTATTACTGATTATTTCTCAAGTAAGTAAAAGTAAGAGTTGCGGTATTTCCCTTATTTGCTAATTTTGATAAATATTTTTTTAATAGTTGAGGGCTGAAAATCCATCGTCGTTTTTTTAAAAATATATTTTAATGATTTTACTGATTTGTGCTAGGTTGACATGTACGTTAACAGGCAACAAAATCCTCAGCACGTGTAAACATTTGGAAAAGCGGACATACAATTTCTGCGCTTTAAGCTATCGATTTGGGGTACAGGTACCTGAGTTGTGCAAAAAAACAATTTTCTGTTCGAAAATGTGATTTTTTGCCACTAAAATCCATCATTTGTGCAAAATAAGTCCTTTTATTTGATTTTATTACAATTTTGATGCCATTAGAATTACGCCATCACTTGTGTGGGTGGGTGGTAAGTATTGTCGTCATTTCTGCGTGATGACATAATACTTGAACGCTCTGACGTCACGCGCATGTCGCCGGGGGTCGTTCATCAACGACGTCCTCGCAGGTGTAGGCCATCGATTTATGGTAATTTTAATCGTCGTTCTCCACGCTCGGTCGCCATTTTCGATGTGTGTGTCTGCCCTTAATTGGCCCCACCTTTCCCCCGTCCTCCCCCCCCTGGTTGCTATTGTTTTTTTTCCGTTGGTTTTTATCGCGATTTCGAATGGATTTTCGTTGTGGCGCTAATTGCGAATAATCAAGCGCCTAAGTAATTTATTTCGATAGCATCTCGTAAATTTGCATAACGTTTGACCTTCTGCGCCGGGGCCTCTGATAGGCCCCTGATAGGGCCCAGCCTGCAATCGCACGGGCTTGGAAACGAGAGCAAAATAAATAACAAAAAAAAAAGAACAGGGAATGGAGATTTGATGGAGAGATAGGGAAACGTGAAACCCATAAATAACCCATTTATACATCCCTAATGAAGCCCATTAAATGCCTGCGTTGGGGCCCTTAAAACGCCTCTGGCCCCAACCTATATTCGAACACATAATTACACGTATGAACCAAACGGTCCTTTGGTCACCACCCATGAAGATGCCCCCTGGAATTTCATGGAAGTTTTTGGGGGATGATATCAAAAATTAATTGTGAAACGTCTTTTTTAATTGTTTCTTAATTGTTGATTTTGGGTACGTGCAAGTACCCCATATCTCATGACATCATCACTTTTACCTAAAAAATTGAGAAAAAAATCGAATTTAAGAAAATTCTGTCCTAAATAGGATGACATTAATGTTAGGTTTAAACTAGATTAATTTTTAAAATGATAACTCAGTATTTAATCGACCCTTAGACATTTTTGCATGAATTGTTCGTAAATGTTTAAAAGTAGTGAAATATTGTTACTTGGAGATTTAAAAACAATTCTCTCAACTTTTTCCAACTGTACAGTGGATTTCCACGTTAAACATGAAAGTTAGAAACAGGATTTTAGGAACTTAATTTTCAAAAACGTTAGAAATGGAGGATGTGATCCTTTTTCAGGATTTTCTGTACAAATGTGAGACCTTTATTATTTAAATATCATATAAATTTAACTTTATATATTAATATCAATGTAAATATAGTTATTTTAAGTATGAATTTGAATGTAATTTGAATAATTAGTGGAAACGCTGGCACTCCCTATGAACCAAACAAATGATATACAAATGTTGTTCATCTACGTATTTTTTGCTAAATGCGTTTTAAGTAACTTAATTTTTAATTAATTTTAATGGGGATGAACATATTTTGATCACCCTGTACATCCTCCCTGATCTCAGTTCCGGCACGTGCCCGCGTAGCTGTTGGCAAAAGCGCCGTTGTTTAAAAATAGAACTTGCTTCTTATCGATTGGATCGTCTGCTCCTCTTTATGAGCGGCAAATTTGAATCGTGAGAAACCACATTCTACACTGAAATTAGTTTTAAAATCTGCTCACTGCCATTTATTTTTCCTTATACATGTACAGTTACGTATAAATACAAACATTAACAACGAACAACAATTATTGCTAGGCATAACATGGTTTGAACTGTTTTTGTTTTGTTTTGTTTTTTTGTAAAATATACACTCGCGTATACTGTGAAAACTTCATAAGTATGAAAAACAAAGTATAAAATTAAGACTAGTCCAAAAATAAATACGGCGAATTATTGCTGGTATATACGAATTTCTACGCATAATAAATACGTATTGTCCAGCCTAACAAAACAATAGCAAAACTATGGTTTTGCAAAGTTAGGCTGGACAACATTTTACTAGAATAATATAATAACATTTTATTTAATTATATATAATTAATTAGAATAAAGGCTAGACGATGACACATTTAAATATTGCTCAATGAGGTACCTCGTTTACAGTTTACGAACATGACAATAGTATACCAAAGCGTAATGTATTGTGCCGCAGTGACACGCTGTTACCAGGAAGGCCCCATAGATGGCGCTTTTCCGTTGGAATGGAATAGTTACATACTAAATGTGCCGCTCGCCCATGCGTGCGAGCATTTCGTGCAAACCGATGAAAATAATGCAATTTTTGAAAATGTCATTCGGGGTTTTTAAGGCTTTTTTGCACTCAAAATGTGAAATCATTTGCTAGAAATGATAAATAGTGATGAAAAGCCAACTTAAGAGCAAAATTAAGCCAAAAATTCCAAGTGGACATGAAGCGTCATTGAGAAACTCGGTTGTTTTTCAACATATTTTGTCAAGGGGTCGTGGTCTCTCCTCAGTCAGTCCCCGAGGGCTTGGCCTGGCGGGGCAGGAACTGGATGGCCTTCTGACCATATCCGGTCCTGGGTCCCGGTTTGGGTTTTCCGGATTTCTTGATTCCCACGTACCATCCGTGGTGGGCGTACTTTCGGGACAGGTACAGGTTGTAGCCCGTGTTGCGGTCGTAACTTTCGACGAATATCGTCCCTTCTTCCTTCCGGTCAGCCTGGGTGTTTCAAATCAATGCAACTTAGTCAGAAGCCATATCCAGGTAGCACATAGGGACCATCATAGACGTCACAAATGGATGCCATTTTAGATAATTTTTTTTTTAAATTAAGGAATACGATTAATTCCATCAATTCCTTTCATTGATGGAATTAATAGTTTACAATGACCAGTCAAGTTGGTGAATTTTGATTACTGAAATTAATTAAGGAATACTTTTGAAATATCAGAGTTGGGGCAAGAATAAAAATATGCTGCTGCTAATCCAGTGGAGCCTCGATTATCCGGACTAATTGTTGTCAGAGGTGGTTCGGAGAATCGAAAATCATCGAATTTAATTAACAGAACACTCATTTTTGCATGAATTTATGTAAATTTCAATGAAAAGGAAAAAACACAGTAGTATGTACATTCATACATACAACAAAGGCAGAAGCAATGTTAAAACAATGCGTGTTAATTTATGGCAATGTACAATTATTCTACAACATTTGTTTAAGAAACGTCCAGATAATCGAGGCTCTTCTGTACAAACTACAAATATCTAGCATTTCAAGTGAAATATCGAAATATCTGGAAAACTAAATTTTTGACTAAACATTGTTTTTTACAAAATGTTCCTGCTTTTGAGGCGGAAAGAGATGGTTTATTTTGAAATTGGTTAAAGGTTTGTCGCGCAATTCCTATTCAACTTCATCTTTTTTTTCGATGGGTATTTTGTTTTGCAGATTATTAATCTATTCAAAAAAAGTATCATTTGTTTGAGAAAGGAAGGACATTTGTTTGAAATGCTTTTTCTTTTGAACATTATTTTGAGAGCAATTTAGCAAAATGTAATGTTCCATTAACAATTTTGTCAAACAAATCTTGAAGTTATAATTAAAGTAAGGAACAGTGACCAGCTATATAAAAAATGACGCCATACTGCAGTTTGACATCACGTGTTAGGGACAGTATGACGTCACTTTAGTACCAAAGCTGATGTCAAATGGGATACAAAACAAAATGACGTCATCTAGTCGCTATGTGCTACCATGGTAATGCAAATCCAACGTGACCCCGTGGCCCCTTGACCCCTGTCTCACCTCTCCGTACAGGTTGCCTTCTCTGTTCATGGCCAGATAGAGCCCGGACTTGACCCCTTGGATCCTGACCTCGGACGGGGCGACGGAAGTGAAATGCAAAACGGCTGAAATGACAGGAAGCGCGACATTAGGCCCCGCCTCCCCCGACACGCTCTCGACGCGACCGAGATGATGCAGGGACGTTACCGTAGGGGTGGTAGGCCTCGGGGGCTCCGTACACCTTGCCCGCGCCATCGATGGACAGGTTGAAGCGCGTCCTGCAGTACAGCTGCTTCAAGGGGCCCCAATGAGCTGGAATTGGGGGCTGGGACTCGTTGTGGGCCGGGAAAGGGCCCCGGGAGGGGCTGCTGTCGCCCATCGACGGATCACGAGGTGACCTATAAGGGAAAAACGCTACACGTTAGAATTTGTGAAAATACCAAGTTGGCCTGTGTGCTCTGAGTTTGAGAGCGAAAGTTGCCATCGAGAGACCACCACTTGCATAAGTACCAAAAGTGCTTTTTTGAGAAGTTTTTTTTTTTTGGTAGTTCAGAGTCTATTGGGTTTGAGAGCTGAGAGCTGAGAGCGAAAGTTGCCATCGAGAGACCACCACTTGCATAAGTACCAAAGTGCTTTTTTGAGAAGTTTTTTTGATAGTTCAGTGTCTATTGGGTTTGAGAGTTGAGAGCTGAGAACTAAAAGCGAAAGTTACTACTATCCAGAAACCACCAGTTGCATGAGAAATACCAAAGTGCTTTTTTGAGAAACGTTTTTTTTTGTTCGGTGTGGCCATTTAAGAGCCGAAAGTGAAAGGGAAAATTGAAGGACTGTCTGAGAGCCCTTTCAGTTTTCGAAACTGGTTGGAATTGTGAGTTACTGGCTGAGAGCACTTCACAAATAGGCTGAAATAGTGGCATTTACTGTATGAGAGCACTCTAAGCTATTTGAAATTGATTTGAATTGATTTGGTAACTGGTTTTTAATATGTATTTTCGTTGTTGTTAAACGTGTTAAGGGGACGTTTCAAAGATTTCATTGACCCGAATTTCCATGACTGGAATTTCGAAGACTTTACTGACCTGGTTAGTCGGTTAGACATTGGTCAGTTAAAGACATTTAAAAGAATGAATTGACCTAATTTCGTTTATGGACATTTGAAAACGCCATTAATGAACTAAATTTTCCAGAACTTTAATCGCATGAATTTTCATAAATGACTTCAAAGACTAACAGCGTGAATTAAGTGTAACATAAGTGCGCAATGACATATGTCCTTAAAATTTCATGAAAGCGACGTCTACAGGGTGTCCGAGAAATCTCATGTCCGAGAAATGTGCAAAATTGACTGTTATATCTACTATTAATATTGGCTGTTAATGTGTCGTTAAAATAACTGACCTGTTGCACGGACAGCAAGCCTCGTCCTTCTCGTCCATGGATGTTAATCCGATCAAATCGCAATCTGAAACTGTATTACGCTCTTATCAGTACTTATGCGTGCAAATAAAACGTTTATTATCGGAAACTGATAGCGTAATAAGCTAAAAAAAATTCCCAAAAACCGCCCTCGATAAAGGTGAATGGCAAATACAATGCACCTACAAGTATTGAATCATAACAAAATAGTGATTTTCATAACTGAAAAAATGAATGACATAATCATAAATCGAATGCTTTTCGAAATACAAGAGAGCCTCGATTATCCGGACGTGTCCTAAAAAATCACCTATTTTTTAACAGCGCTCCGCTCGTAATTTTCTTCAAATTTTTCTATAATGTTTTGCCTCGTTTATTGGAATGACTTAAATTAACCTAAAATGCAATTTCTGAGTTGCTGCCCCTACAGCGGGGGGCAATCACTGCGAGCCTAGGAACTGTGATGGAAAGCACGACAACTTCAATAACACACTTAACAATAGTGTGCAAATAAAAACATTTTTTTTTTGGCTATTGGCGCAGCACGGAATAACTGGATGAAATTATCTATTGTTGACCCAGGTTTTCATCTGAAAAATGATGACTCACACTCAACCCGTTGTTTTCCACTGAAGATTTGGTAAATAAGTTATATGCAAATACAGCTGTATATTTATTTGCTATCCAAACACTAAACTAGTTTCGTGGAAAATGATAAGAGTCGATAAGTCGAAACGTCCTTGACCAAGGTCGGATTAAAGACGGTTGCACCAAGCGTCGATTAAAACTAATCGGCCAGCAGTTGTTTCCTCCATCAGGACAATTATTTCACGAAAATGAGGAGTGTGAGGAGTTGAGGCTTTAAGTTGCTTAACCTACTTTCATTTTTCATGAAATATGTTGTAATGGAAGAAACAACTTTTATTTTTTATGAAATAGGGCCCAAAAACAAAATTTTCGAGCCATAAAATAATCCGTTGTTTTGTTTCCCTATTTTCATCGATGAATATTTAGAGAGGTGACGATTTATTTAGAGAAAACGAAAATAATTTTCGAAGGTGAAATTTTTCTTTCCAAATTTAGCAAACATTTCTGTTCGTTTAATCAGCTGGGATTCTGGCTTCGATGAATCAGTTGATGGATATTTGGAAAACCACTCCCGTTATGGTAAACGTGTTATTATCACCCACATTGACATCAAATTTTGCCAATATGGGCCCAAAAAAAGTTTTGTCGTAAATCCAATGCCATGAAATTCAGATCATGGAAAAGTCGTGGAATGAAATCCAGGTCATGGAAAAGTCGTGAAATGAAATTCAGGTCATGGAAAAGTCACGGAAATAAATTTATGTCACGGCAAAGTCATGAAATTTAATTTAATTTAAGCCTTGGCTTAATCATGAAATTTACATATGGTCATGCGGTGTCTGTTATTGGAAGTCATGGATTTTTTATTTGGGTCATGGAATTTTTTTGCCTTCACGTGTAATTTGATTCACTGATTATTTTAGCCCATTCATATTCCCCTCAATGGTTTCTTCGGTTACATAAGAGCGCGGGGGCGGAGGGGGGGGGGGTCAAGGCCGCCCGGGTCAAAGGTCATGCGCATCGCTATTTGCGGCGGGCTCGTCCATCATTGTGTGCAAATGAGCGCGATGACGTCACAGCCGAGCGTAAATTGAGACGCAGGCCTAGCTGCTTGTTTTCAAACGCATCGGTTGCAGGGCGGCAGCCGAGGGCCGCTCATTAAGCACGGACAAAATACACAAACTTGGGTTTTTTACCTGGTCCCGGGGCGGAAGTTGACGGAATTTGGTCCCAAAAGCGCGAGATGGAGTTTCCTGTTGGCGTCGACTGACTCCAACGTATGGCGTCCAGCCTAGTGATGAGCTGTTATCCCTGGCGCCCGCCGGATGGCGCTGGTGGCGCCGAAAGCCTGCCCTGATTCCATGAATGAAAATCCGGTCTATTTTCGTCCGTTCGAGACGGCGCCATCTTGTCTGGCTCGGAGTTTTGGCTCTTATGCCAACGATCGATGCTGATGGCGCCCCGCCAGGGGGCGCTGCCGTCGTGGCGTCTTGACCTCGTTTCTGGGAACGTCTCGAGAGCATCAATTTCGAAGATGAGCTATTGAGGGGTGATGGGGAGGATGAGGGGAAAAGGGAAATCTGAACGACCCCTGGCGGACAGCGGAGCAGCGCCATCTAGCGAGTGTGTTTTTTGCCGCAACCTACAGCGCCATCTGTGGGAATCAGCCGCAACAATATGCTGGGTTTGGCAATGCGTTCGCAGACACCAGCGCCATCTGTGATGCTGATATGCCGTGTTTTATTGCTTTTTATCTTACTGCGTTTACCTATTTTAGTGAAATTTCTTGCACATTCTGCTCATCCATTTCAATTTTTTCCTTATAGTTAGGAAAAAATGAAATTAAATGTGCAGAATGTGCATGAAATTGCAGCAAAATAAAATAGACAAATGTAATAATATAAAATATGGTTTTGTGGTTCTGTACTTGGGAAACTACCATCAACCACATGGCAACTCAGCTGCTTACTGTGTTTGTATTGTAATGTATTGAATTGAACTCGCCACAAGAAAATGGCGTCGGTAGTGCATCGAGTGATTGAAGAAAATTAGAAGCAAATTACGGGAGCTAGATCTACTTTAGACCAATCATATCGCGGCATTAAAAACTTAAGAAAATCAGGGCGGAGCTACAGCCAGTGTTAATTGCCAGATAGTGCATGGATTTACTGGGGATTTTATTGCGGCGCTTTTCCCAATAGACATCTTTTCCCGCACCTTCTTCTCCCTTGGTGGCGCTGATCTACTTAGGAAAATTAAGAGATTGCACGTGGGTAGGGTCGGAAAACTAGGAAAGCCAGCTTAAGGCCCTTTGAAAGTGATTTTTTGCAATTGAATTTTGATAACTTTGGACAGATATGATAATTTCAAATGAGACTTAATGTTTTTACTCAAAGTTTATAGTGATGGTAAGTTCCTGCGCTATATAAAATGAAAAGACATTTCGTTTTTAGAATTTTTCCAGCTATTCTTTATTTTGCCAACGACAGTAAATTTCTTCTATTCCCATTCAGACGGCAGGTGCTGCCATCTATCGCCCATAAAACAAAATATAAGGTCAAACGTAGAATTATCGTTTTTATTAATATCATATACATTTTCATAAGTTGTCAAAGAGCACATCCCAAAAAACGCGAGTCCCTGTTAATGTTTGCAAAAAAATTATTTTAATACGTTGATCAGGAAAGGAGAAATTATTTCGTAATTTTATGCAGGGTGTTCCCAAAGTCACAACGCGCTTTCAATGGGTCTTAAGACCAAAATTAAGCCAAGTAATGACACGTGGACACCTAGGAAGCATAACATGTCCAAGTGTGTTGGGTCAGTGAAGGTGCCGTCGATTGGGACATACGTGTTGAAAGTGGTGTCATGTGATTGTGTGTTGATTGTACATGTAATACCGGAGCGTTCCCTGGCTATGGCCTCGGCTTGAACCCCGCGTCTGACCCCGTTGTTGGCGAGCGCAGACATTGAGCGCCTTCTCCGTTTGCTAAATTTGGGCGACCGAGAAAAGAGTCACGGCCTAAATTTAGCCCCGTGGCCGACGATTTTGGGGGCAGCTATTTTCGGCCAGCGACGTCTGCCTGCCTGCCATTCCTCTCCACCTGGATTAACGGTGTAGGGGGCGCTGCGGGCTACACCACGCCAGCGCCACCTGCCAACGCCTGTACTTTTTGGGGCAATTTCTGACGCTGAATTTATTTCTCACCGTGTATAATTATTCTTCCACCTTTGCCTTCGACGATGCTTAAATCGTCTTAAGAGTCGTGAAATTCGCCGTTTATTAATTCAAAAAAATCGAATGAAGATTCGAAAAATTCGAATTTGCGCGCGCACGAACTTGCACGCGCTGAAGTTGAAACCTGTGCACGATCCATTTTCGAATTTTTCCCATCTTTAATTGATTTTTTATTAATAAACGGCGTAGTTCACGACTTTAGGAATATCGGCGATGGCAACGGTGGACGAAAAACTACGTGGTGAGAAATAAATTTAGCGCTCGTGTCAATCTGGTGTAAAAAGCATCATTTCACATAGGGGCATATAGCCTTTCAGTCTACATCTTTTCTGATTGTCCACGCTGAAGTGGTGTGCCTGGACCTAAATCACCTTAAGTAAAGTGCGTAAAGACGCTGGTTCAACGTGTATACTTGTTACATTTTGATTAGATCGTTATTTACATCGCTCGTTACATTTTTAGCAGCTTTTGTTGCGTAAGTGGCCGGCCTTCTCCGGCCTCCGTCGATCGGCGATGCAACGTCATTTCCTGCTGCGGAAGTGACGTTCCCGGAGCTCACGCGCTCGCGTTCCATGTCGCGCGTGCTTAATTGGAACGTTCGATTTCCGTCTCATTCCATTCGAATGCGGTCCAATTTTCAGTCCTGCTCGTTTCGATTGGCGCTAATTAATGTTTGAAATTGACGAAAAACGCCGAGAATTGTTTCGGAGGAATCAGGCGGACATGTCAGACTGGAATGGGAGATTAGGAGGTAGGTGAAGGGCGCACATATTCGTGAAAATGCGCAGAACTATATGCGAGATGGCCAAAAATGCCATCGCAAAGACGATTCTAGAATTGCTGTTTTCGAAGCCTCACATCGTTGTAAAACCATGAAATATGGTGTATACAATCGTGGCGTTTTTATGTCAGTGGTCACATATTTGGCGTTGCAGCTTGTGGGTCTATATTTCTCACCGTTTCGTTCTTATTTTTCGCAGTTTGGGTGGCTCTATTTTGTAGTTGTTGATGCTGTTGTTTTTGGCCCACGCCGCCAGGTGGCGCGACGGTCGCTCGGGTGTCGCTTATGGCGTTTTCATGGAGGCGATAAGCAGTCTATTAGCGCGGCACTTAAGTTTTATTTACGTTTTCTCTTCTCCTGGCGGCGCTCTAATCTTCCCTCCTCCTTTTTTATCTTCTTCTTATTCCTTCTCGCTTTTATTGTTGTTGTTACGCCGTTTAGAAGGTTTGTTTGCGGTGCTAATCCGAGAGGGGCGAAGGTGGCGCTGTTGTTGAAACGAGGGGGCGGGGGAAGGGGGGTGAGAGGGTGACGGGTCTGGCCGTTGCGTTTATTTCAGATGGTCGAGCCTGGGTTGAGCCGGTTGACCCTCACATATCCCCCAAAACTCCTACCTTGCGAAAGACGCCGTTTATGGATGGCCCTTCGTCTACGAAAGGTCAATCATAAATGACGTCTGCTAAAGTTAGTCAAGTTTTAAAACCCAACTGTAAACGCCTTATGCACTTAAAACGTTAAACTATTTTTTAACTGACGATATCCATCTTTAAGAAATTTGTAACTAAAGAGAACTTAACGTTTCACTTTCAATCAACTTTTTAAAACTAAACATTTTAAACTAAACACCAACTGAACAACATTTAAACACCCAACAGTCACTAGAAATGTTGCATCTTTTAAAACTTTCAAACTGGATGAAAGCAGGAGAACTTCACTTTTAATTAACTATAAAACTAAACACCCGACTAAATCCTTTTGTAAATTGAAATATTGCAGCTTTCAAATACCTTAAACTGGAGACAATGAAGAGAACTTAACGTTTCACTATTAACAAGCTTAAAAACGTTTGAAACCACACATTAACATACACGCAACTAAGCAATAGTTAAAACTGACCACCCAACAAACCACTTAATTGAAATGTAATTTCATCTTTTCAAAAAATTTAACTGGAGAACATTAATGGAATTTCAACGTCCCACTTTTAATAAACTTTCAAACTTTCAAACATATTCATGTTTTAAACTCTTTAGCCACGTACCCTCTTCTTGCACATTCCGTTTGCAATTTTACTCCAAATTTTCCTTACTTTTTGTAGGCGTCAATTGTTGTACTCGGGTAAATCTACCCCCACCACATCTTAGGTGTTGACTGTGGGTGTATTGAATTGAGTTGAATTGATCCCCTCAGCCCTATGGGGGTGAGCCTTCCTCACTTTATGGACAGCCCCTGGTTTGGTCCCCTAAGCTGGACGACGGGGGAACGTCATCCCATGTCGGCCAAAATTGGTCTTCAAGCGGATTTTGGGATTTGGTGGCTGGAAATCCAGGGGCTTAGGAGGCGCTCGCAGCGCCCTTTGTGGCCAAATCCGTCCTTAATCCCACTCCAAACGAACACCCCTCCACCCCTCCTTCGCTTGTTTACCCAAAATACACAAATAATAATAAGCTGGTGGTGAGGTCGCGCTGAACCTCGGCAGTTCAAACGCGTTTGCAACCGCAGCCGCCGCCAGGGGTCACGCCCTCAACTCGGAGACGCGTGGGAAAAACGGCGGCCGATAGGTGGCGACACTCGAGGGGCGCTTGTTAGTGCGATATGGACCAGCTCGTTTTTCACCATTTTTTTCGGGTTGTTGGTCAGTAGATGACCCCTGATAGGTCCTTAACATAGGCCCCTACTTCCTAGGTAGCACAAATTAACCAAACGCCAATTTATATCGTATTTGACGTCTTATTTTGGGTTTAAAATGTCATAAAAGTGATGTGAGACTGGCAGTATGAAATCACGTGAATGTGTTAAAGGGTTGATGCAACTGACTGGTTTTTGCTAAATCCAATATTTTAATAGCTAATTTTTCTTATCTCAATTGCACGTTGTTAAAATGTGTGATGATTAAAATATGTGATTTTTATTAAATCCAATATTTTAATAACTAAATTTTTATTTAAGTTGGACGTTATTAAAATTTGTGATTATTAAATATATGATTATTATTAAATCCAATATTTTAATAGCTAAATTTTTATCTCAATTGGACGTTATTAAAATTTGTGATTATTAATAAATCCAATATTTTACTAACTAAATTTTGATCTCAATTGGACGTTATTAAAATTTGTGATTATTAATAAATCCAATATTTTACTAACTAAATTTTGATCTCAATTG
>JAQFYZ010001053.1:0-28283 GCA_034695085.1 Cylindroiulus punctatus
GTATACATGATATTTCGGGACAATTTAATAACAAATTTAGAAGTTTCATCAATTTTTGACGTGTTTCTAGAAGATAGTAGATGTCACTAATCGACATTAAAACAAATTTTTCACTATTAGCTAGCATACTTCTACCAAACTATGCACATTTGTTTTTGCATTTCCTGTAATTCTCAAGCTTATTCTTCTAGGCTGAAGAAAACCTCGCACTTTTATACCATTTTTCTCCATTTTTTAAGCTAATGTATACTTCTGCACATGTCAAATCATATTCACATGTCATAGAACTGTAAAACAAGGGAATTTCAGGGCAAAATTGTGGTATACATGATATTTCGGGACAATTTAATAAGTGCACAATTATTAGAATATGAAATCATTTTTGGAAAAAATATATATTTTTGATGACAATTTCGCTAAAAAAAAGGGCCCAGATATATATTATTAGTGAAATAAGTGTATTTTCTGGCCAAAATTTACAGTTTCCAGAAACTAATTCAGGGGATCGATCGACTCTGGGATACAAATAGCCAGTGTCCTGCGAAAAAAGTGCAGTTTAGGGGTTTCACAAAGAACATAACTCCAGCCCAGCTAATTCTACTAGTGTTGTGAATATGAAACTGCAAAACATTCATATGCAACAGCACTTTCGATTTCGTTAATTTTTGTTTAGATATCGCTGCATTTTGTTTTAGCAGTTTTTTATATATCAGTTTTTCGGTATTTTGGCCACCTCTGATAATGACGTAAGCATTGACCATAAAAATTAGAATCATTTGAAAAAAATGAAATTAAAAATTATGAATTTGTTATACAGCGACTAACAATTGGAACAAAGCTGAAATAGGCGCAGTTTTTGTTTCGACTCAATGTTTTGGACTTAAAAAAACAGCCCAGCGATGCTTATCACATTTTGAAAAACTATCGCTCGGTTATTAAAAAATTACGTGATATTTCACTTTTTAAACGCTCTCAGACTTGATAACAGCCAAAATATAACAACGTCCAGAAGTTTAAAAGGGACAAGGTTGACATTTGCCTTTAAAGTCTAACTGTAAGCAAAGTTTAATTCACATGTACAGTGTAGTTCATGTGGAATTTCAAGTATTACTCTAAATTGTTAACTCGCTTTCTGCATAAGGAACAAGGCAATTTTACTAAGCTTTTTCGACCCTGGCAATGGAACGAATCCATATAAGACATCGAAAATGACATCGAAAACATCGAAGACATCGAAATCGAAAAGTACATGGCATATCGTAATAGTTGATTATTTCTTGACTCTGCTGAGCCCTACCTAAATGTCCATCGTGGCCTGTTGTGCATTTGCCTCCAAACCGTGCATGAAGAAATGATCTTGAACTATCTTCGCAGATACAATTTGTGATGTCGTTGATGAACTGCGAGCACAACATGGTGAGCTACCGATGAAACTGGCTCATCCAAGAGTTCCAATGACGAATGACACTTCTTTGTTGCCAGCCATAAGCTTGGCACAGAAAGCAAAACTTCAACCGTATTTCAGCAAATATAAATGCCCTAAAAAGAGAAAAGTACAGTCTTTGAGCATTTCCATAGCTAAAATTTCACCATCATGCATCGCTTTCAATCTTCTTTCGTTTTGCTCTTGAATGCACTACACACCCAAGTAATAAACCATACTTTTGGGAGATTTTTTTCACAAAAAGCCTACGTACATTGCCATTGAGTTGTTTTTAGGGTGACAACTTCACCTTTGTTTTCGCCTTGCATATGAAAATGCAGCCAAATAGTAGTTCAATGAGTCACAAACCGCGTAACATGGATTTTCTCAAAAAATCCATAGCATTTGAGCTTTTTCAGGGTCAAAATTTCTCACCTTATGCAACCAAAAATGAGTTAAATGAGCTGAAAAGCAAATGATTTTGCAACATTATTTTGTTTTATAAGGCCGTTCTAATAGTACAGTATATGTCATCATCCATCTTAGATCGATAATTTATGTTACGATTATTATGATTACGTCATACTACGCCCAACTACGTCGCAGCCAATTTGGGGTGCAACAAAATGCTCTCGCAAGTATGAAATTTATGCAATAAATTGTAATAGGCTTACCGTTGGTTAGAAATTCAGGATCCAGTTTGATTGCATGAATTTATGTCGACTTCGAGCAGCGATTCTCTCATCCTGTCAGCGAAGAATTCCTTCAAAAAATATCATAGACAAATTAATGACCTCTAATGACTTTGCAACAAAATAATGGCAACAACAGGGCAAATGTAACCAAATGATATCCTTCCAATCAACTCACCGTATCAATAGTTAAATTCAACCACGTCTCTGAACTATGTTTTTCCGGACAAATCCATTTCATAATTAAATGCGATTTGGCACCAGATGTCTTCGGATTTCAATTAATACCTCGGCTCAGCTGTTAAGATATGGGCGATGGTGTAATGACGACTCATTTCGTCGACTTAGGAATTCGGTTAGACATGCGCATTGACAGCCTCCCTGAAATTGTAAAATTATTTTGGCACATTTATTCAAATTGCACATTGAGCATCGTTATCGCCCTTTCTCGACCAGATCTTAAAAATATCGCAAAACACGAGTTCAAAAAGCTAAAATCCCTATGATTTTCGCGACTTATAGGGCTTTTAAGAGGAAAATCGAGTCACTAAATTTGGAATGGAGAACCTACGTTGATGACATTTTCGCTAAAAAAAAGGGTCAAATATATGTTTCTGATGACATTTTCGCTAAAAAAAAGAGGGCACAGATACATATTTTGGTCGTCAAATATACTGTATGTTTCTGATGACATTTTCGCTAAAAAAGGGCTCAGATATATATTTTGGTTGTCAAATATATTTCTGATGACATTTTCGCTAAAAAAAGGGCCCTGATATATATTTTGGTCTTCCAATAAAAATTTCTGATGACATTTTCGCTAAAAAAAGGGCCCAGATACATGTATATATTTTGGTCTTCAAATATATATATTTTTTATGACAATTTCGCTAAAAAAAGGGCCCTGATATATATTTTGGTATTCCAATATATATTTCTGATGATATTTTCGATAAAAAAGGGCCCAGATACATATTTTGGTCTTCAAATATATGTTTCTGATGACATTTTCGATAAAAAAGGGTCCAGATATATATTTTGGCTTTCAAATATATACATGTATTTCTGATGACATTTTCGTTAAAAATGGGCCCAAATAATGTATATATTTTGGCTTTCAAATATATATTTCTGATGACATTTTTGCTAAGAAAAAAGGTCCAGATATTTTCCATTTCGTACCACAGGGGTTAAAAGAAAGGATAAATTTACTTCTCAAACCGCTAGGTTATGAACTTTGAAATGCTGTTTGCCATTATACCCACCAACCAGTGGATTTTGTTGTACATGTATTATCACAATTATGGGGTTAATTGGGAGTTTGACCACCACAAATCATAAGGGCTACAAACTTGAAATCGACATGGATGTACCATGCTATGCTAGTCAGGTAAAGATCATAATGAATACCACAAAAAGCCTACAGTACATGTAATGGGGGTCCCCAATGTGTGGCTACATGTACAGTGTATAACCAAGTTACAATGAGGCTCAATCGGATAACAAAATCGGTATTATCTGTTATTACCTTCACTAATTTGTTGAAATATTGTCATTAAAGCACAGAATAGTGCTCCCACAGTTGAGGACATGGCATAATTTGCTATAACTGGCCTTAAAAATCACGATGAATTGGGATAACATTTCCGGGAAAAATGAACGACAAGATGGCGATAAAACGCTTCCAGTTTTCTTCCTCGACAGTGGGACAGGCGACGTCATCATCGTCATGGATTAATTATAACTATACAGGGTGTGTCAGAAATGTGTGCCTCAGACTACTGTCAAATATTGATTTCCTTTCATATTTATTTTTTTCTTGTTATTAACCTACGTTATACATACGGATTTGTAATAAACGGATTTGTAAAAAAACTAAAAAGGAAGATTTGGCCGAAACATGTCACACGAATGTGTGCCAATTTACTGTAATGAATGCTGCAACGAATAATTAAGCTTATTTACATGTACAGCATTTAAACAAAAGATAAACACAAGTTGTTGTATTTTAAAATGACAATTCCCCATGGGAGAATTACACGAAAAAACTTAACTTGGCTATTTCAATTAAGGTTGTGAATATGGAACTAAAGGCGGAAATATTTAATTGCTCTTTCATAAGCAGCAATAAATTCCCTGACGGGCTGCAAACATTTGCTGACACCTCGTATTCATGTAAATTAGCCTATAGTAGTGTAATAACCCTAGAGAAGTGACAAGCCTGCAGATTTTTTGCAGAAATAACGAAATCTCATAACCTCATATGGCCCATGTGAAGTGATTTTTTTCATCTGCACCTCTTGAGGGGTTAAAAGAAAGGGCAAGTGTACTTACATGTATATACATGTACCTCTCAAACCACAAGGATTAACACTTTGAAGGTTTCTTTTCCCATGCTGTATATCCACAACAGGTGGATCTTCTTGTATTCTCACAATAATTGACTTTAATCACCTCAAACCATAAGTACAGAAACTTAAAATGACTGTGTATACTGTATACATATGGCGTAATATGTAGCCAATGAAATACTTACTTGCAGGTTGCAACTGACCAAATGCATTAGACAATCTTTTTGACTTGACACAGGTTCGATCATCTCATCCGGTTCAGCGATCTACAAATGGAAAAAGCAAATTAAAAACTAGAACCAATAATGGATTTATATGCTGCCCAATCCTATTTCACATTTTATTGAAAATCTCAAGCATTTATTGTTATTTTTTTAGATATTGTCGTAGACTGCTTCAACATGGGTTGTGAACATTTTTGTGGTTCCAACATTTAGGCCCAAACATGCCAACATGTAAAGTTGTTTATAATGTTGTTGATGGTGTGACGTTTGTGTATTTTCGGGCCAAACATTTTCTGAAAATTCAACAGCAGTCATGTCTGTTCTTAAGAGTATGGCAGAATTAATAAAACTGAACGCACGACGTCAACGAATCCTGCAACTTTTAAAAATTACAGAATTTTCCTGCATGCAATCAGATTTTTTGTTTATATTTCCCTGATAATTCCATGGGTATCCCACATGTACATGTATGTGTTAGACTCTTAATCGAAAATTGCATACAACCTTGTATTAAAAATCACTATGCATTCAAGCAAAAATGTGTTGCTACAATGGCGGCCCCATGTTTGCCACGTGTACACTGTATGTTTTCAACTAAGAGTGATCACGTTTACTGTCTTACCTTGATTGCGTCCTCAGTAGTTCTCCGAATGTATACACGATTGCCTTTATTTTTCATAATGATGTGTACGCGTAAAGAACCATAAAAATGCCGACAACAACGTTGTAAATTTCTCCTCGTCGTGGGCAATGTCGACATGTGAAAAAAAACATGGACGACGGATGATGACGCAACGCTTCTCATTCGCATTGCTGCTTTGCATAAATTAAAAAATGTAATTGGTTGATGTAGCGGCGAATTTAAATAAATCTTCAATGAAAAAACTGCATAAAATAAGAAATAAGTATGAGTTTTTGAATAAAATAGATATAAAAGCTTTGAGATTTAAAAAATCCAATGTCTAATTAATTATAGCCTAATTAATAAGTGTTTTGTGGTGCCATCTAGCGATTAAAACAAGAAACTTAACTATCACTCTCGACGCAATAAAACAATTTTGGTTTGATAAATAGTAATCGCTATTACTTGGAAGACAAATGTTATGTCGAATTGCATGCAAAACAAATCTTCACACGGTTAGTACGTTTGATTCTTAATTGTAATTAAATGTTTCGTGTAAGCTGTCAATAGTCCTCATGATAGTTCTCGCAATATGATTATACTGTATATACTGCCAGAGTTTAAGCAATGGTACTTTTAATAACAGTGCTGCATACACACGAAAGACATTTAGCATCAGGAAAAACAATGTATGGCAAGTTTAATCGGCACTATGCAAAGTGCATTGGAAATGCTAAATCCTATCTTTGTCTTGTATAGCTGTGCGAGTGTTTATAGAATAGAAATGCACGATGACTTAGCACTGGAAATTCCTTTAAAAGTGCTTACAATCAATATAATCAATTAAACGCCTGTGCAGTACTCGATGTGTAATTGGGAATGAAAAAACTTCAAATACCAAAAAGAGATGTGTTGTGGATGCCCAAAACATCTTGACTAACCTAAATAAATAAGAATGTTTTTCACAGCTGAAAATATATTTTTGCCAACAAAAATATCTGAGGTCTACGCTAAAATGTGGCCTCTGTATTTGCAATTTTTGGAAACAAAGGATCTACAACAGTGTCCAGACCAATAGAGTAGGAAGACTCGTTATACACAGTGTGTCGAAAATGTTAGGCTTGCTGTTGTTCTACGACTTGTTTAACTGACTTTAAGAACAGCCTGCATCAGCAAAAAAGTGATGAAAAATCGAATAAAACTTTAATGGAATATTAAAAAGCTAGTTTGGCTCGATTTCTACGTGTTATGTGGGGCTGTGGAGTGACTCGAAATTAATTTTACATCATGAAGTACAAAGCAGGCGCATATATTTTTCGCGTATATAACGAATAGCACTATTTTAGCTAAAATATGTAGGCCTATTTGCATAAAGGACCGAGAAATGAGAATCTGAACAACAGTATATGAAAGCAAAATGGCGTGCCTCTATAGCCTATACAAAACACTTTGCTATGATGCTCGTAATCAACTTTAAAGAAGAAATTATCATAGAGAGTGTATAGCATACTGCTTGTAAAAAATGAGTTCGGCCATGGCATTCAGCGCAGTAAAAAATGTGAAATTTTTCGTCGTGGAATTATCGAGCTTTCGTTTTTCCCTATGAAATGTTCCTGCATTTCATGTCAGATATTTCACAGATGAAATAAGCTCACATAGTAGGGATTCACAATCTGCAGTCAACGAAGACATGTCACAAGAAAGTAATGCATTGACATAACTACATCATAAATTGGTATTAATTAAGCTATTGAGCCAAATTTTCTGTAAATCAAAGGCAGTTTCTTTTTTCAAATAATATAAATTGGTCTCAAAATCTCAAGGTATGGGTGTGCATGAGATTCCAAAGTTGCTAAAAATGTGCCCAGTGATGCCAGCAATTTTCCCAGTTTTCTCCTTATCTTTTAGTAACTATTTTAGATTTTAAAAACTCCAAAATCTAACTAAACTGTTTATGTGATACGCGTTTTGAGTTTATTTCTCTTTTTAAGAATTAGCTGTAAAATTGTTTAAATTCATTTTTTAGAAAAAAGCCTTGACTGTATAACTTGAACGAGTCATTTTACAATTCTCTGAAACACTAGGAAAAGTTTTCGTGTAGACAAATTTTGGTAAGGTTTCTATACAAAACGTGTATTTACAAAGCTGAGTCTTTTGGTGCATCTGCCCACAGTTGTTACTCAAAGCGCAAATTTACAGCAAGCATGGAAACTTGACCTTACTCGAAATTTGTTATAAAAAATGCGTATTTGCAGAAGTTCAGGCTAGTGATTCACAATTTGACGTTCACCCAAAGATCCGGAGAAAACCACTAAATTTAAGAGAAACTAGGGATTGACAGGCATAGTTGAGCATAGCACATGTATGTGTTAAAAAATGAGCCAGGAAACAAAAGAACATAACAGAATTACCCTGACCAGAATAGTGTAATTTCAGGACTCATGATGACTTTTCCATCCTTTGGTCAATTTGGTATCTTCACAACGTTGCTCGTTGTTTGGAAAGTTGTATTCATGTCGAACACATGTATCAAGATGATCTTGATTGTTGTCTAGCCAATCTTCGTCATTAGATGTCACTGTTGAGTCAATCCGAGCATTAAAAGGAACACAATGTGGGGTTGGAAATCTGTAGTCATGGATTTGTGGGAAAGTTCCCATATCGACATTTTTTCGCAGTATGAGACACATGATGAGACCTGGACTCCTGGCGAACACACACGAGGCCATATCGAGTTTTCATTGGGTTTTAGCACAAGGTCGTCTTCTTATAGCACTGTTGTTTCAGTTGATATTATTTACATGTACGGTTTTATAGTTGAAAATTAATCTATTTTTACAGCGCGCAGACACAAGTTCATCTGCGCGACGCAGTATCTGTCTCTGTCTTTTTTCATATTTTTTTTGTTTATTGACAAGGTATAAAATAAATGGTAAAAAAGGAGCACTGTTCACACGAGCCATTCGCCTTTTTCCCTAGAACTGTTATTGCATTTTTTCTGAGACCTGGAATGGAAAAATCAATGTGTACTAAATGAAAACTTGGGGATTTGTAAATGTATTCAATAAACTAGGCAAAATACAGTAGACATTATTTTCAACTCCTTCTACACCTTCCGACGGTGTTAAGCCAAAACATACACCGATGTTCAGAGGGTAGAATATTATTTAGTAATGGTATGGACTGTTCTAAAGCCCTACAATTTCAAAATCCATGTTTTAATTCAAATTTTTAAATACTTACTAATTTATACTTATAAGTGCAAATCGACTGCTGTATTTCCCCGCTATGACATAACTGAAACTGACTGTCCCTAAAAATTATTCAAAACTTATGGCCCTGAACCCCCAATTAACTATTGTCACATCATGAACTACCCACAAACGGTCTGTGTTTTGGCTGGCCACCTTCTAAAATGTTGAAGCACTTCCAACTGAAATCGTTCAATTATTTGCAAATTAATTTTAAAAATGATAGGACTTAACCCACTAAACCAAATAAGTTTTTGGAAAGCCAATTAATGATTTAGCCTCACTTTCATTAAGACAGAATTTATAAATAGGAAAAAAATAAAAGTCATGCATGGGTCATTCCTATAAATTTCGATGCAAAAATGTTTCTAACTTTTTCAACCAAATTACCGAATCTCCTCCATCCGAGTGATGAGAGGTCTACGACGTTGTTGGTGAAAGTTTTCAAGTTGCATCAAGGGGCGTCCATAAAGACAATGCCACAGAAGTTGGGAGCATGCACCTACCTGGACAGGCCACTCTTCACTTTGTTTGGTAATAGATGTTTCCCTGGTGAACACTGTAGCCGATCCCTCCCTGCTGAGGGGGATACGGGGGGTTTCCCGGGTAGGGCGGGGGCTTCTCTTGGAGGCCCACAGGAGTTGGGGGGTAGGCCGGTTGCACTGTGGAAGACAGACACTGAGTTCATTGTGTTCACCTGCGTCTTTTCACTGCAAGCGATCTCTTCTGGCACCTTCGGAAGAACTATAGAAAGGAGTCGGCATTCAAACGCAACTCAGTTAGAAAAATCAGCAACGCAAAAACGACCCCCAAGCATCAAGTCATCAGGGGTGGGGGCAAAGGTCGAGGGTTATGGGTTGGGTTGAAACATGGAGGACAGAGTTCTAGCAGAAGCGGACTACAGGCGACATGCCCATCAGAAAGACAATGATCAATGTCCACCAGAGAACAAAAAACTTCTGGAAAAGCTTTTGGGGCAGAAAAACAAGAATGGGTAAAGAACGTGGAAAAACTTGAAAGAATTGCTTTGGGACTTTGTAGTCGTGTCTACGAGAACATCACATCGGACAAGGCATATTATGTAAGGGGTTATTGATGATGGGCATGCATGAGGCAATGTTGGACAAATGAAGACAAATGCTCGTGCATGCATGTATAAGCAATGCCAACATCACACTAGTGTGCACAAAACCATTAAATGAAATTATTTCCGTAGAAAAGTTCAGATTTCAGAGATTGTATCAGACTGCATCATGACTGATTCAAGCTCTGAAATCTGAACTTTTCTAAAGATGTTTATGTCAGTTTCTTAAATTATGCTTTTCACTACCACGAATTGATAACAAGGTGAAAATATGCACATGTGTACTACAGCTGTACATGCAGAATAAAATGTGTATGTACAATGTAGATGCGAACTACAACTCAGTTCAACTAAGTACAAAACAATTAAATGTGAGGACCATTTGTGATTACCATTTCAGTTTGAACTTGGTATTGATGTTTGTGCTAGCATCGTTGTTTCGAAACATATTAGTTTGAAAATGGTACCACTGAGATACACAGCATACAGTATGTATATCACATGCCCGTGCAAGTGAAAGGTGAAGATTAAAGATAGATAGCAAATTAGTTTGGCATGAAAATGGTATGAGATGTACAGTACTATTGCATGCCCATTCACGAAATGGTGAATTACTAAAATGGTAGTATGAATGAAGAGCGCTCTACAGCTGCAGTGACCTACGAGGATGTGGTGAACGACATTGGAAAAAGTACACCTATTACAACCCAAAAGAGTAAGATTTGAAAAAATTGTCAGTTGCATAATGATTGTCTAGCAATGAAAGTGATCTGCATCAGCTTAAGATCACATAACTTATCCATGGCTAATTAAACTATACTATAAGAAATTTTCTAAAATATTCCCTTTTTACAAAATCAAATACTTCTCTGAGTCTGCATATGGAAACGGTTATGCTAAGGAACAATTTCACTAATTTTTGTGTAAATATAAGCAAGTGAAGAATAGAGAAAATGTGCAAATTGAATAAATGAAAGTCTATACGTAAATTCTGAAAGTAATTGAGCCACGATTCTACAAATTAGAAATTTGAGGAACTTATTGCGATTGGGTACTTCAGTAAAAACCAAGGTTATTGAGAACAGACGTAATTAAACAATTGCAGCAGTAAGCCAAACGAAAAAAGCAAACGTAAATCCACGCATGCTGTTGTTAAACACAAAATGAAACGTTAAAATCTCCAGGTGCCAGAAGACTGAATCACAACATTTTTCCAATTTTTCTAAATATTTTTGTTTTTCATTATTTACATGATAAGTTATTTATATTGAAATACGTTTGTTCCAATCTAACGTACTTAGCGAATCAAAGTCTTCATCCCTTGTTATAACATGAAAATAGGGATTTTCCCATGACCTAATTCTGCTTTCATTGTGAAGAAGAGGCGCAGTTTCCACTTAAAAACGTAAAAAAATAAAACAAATCATTCAACACAAATCAAAAGTGGCATGCTCAATTTTTGTTGAGTGTAATAGTATTTCATCGACACATCCCTGCTGCTTCGAAACTACAGAAAGTAAAACAAAACTGAAACAGAACATAATATCGAAATGATATCTCGAACAATCTGAAGTTTTGTAAAACTCAAGAAAATACGATAAAAAATCAAAATGTTTTTTGGCTTATAAGGTCGTCTCCAAATCTGTTCAGCTGAAGTTCACTGACTGGAACACTGCATAAAATCTATAAAACCACTTTAGTAAAAAGATGCCATTTACAGACAATTTTAACTGACATTGTGGCTCAAATATTTTCACATCACCAATGGTAGGGATTGCATATTTATAACTTGAGGGTAATATATGTGCAACTAATATGAATGCCATGCTTTCTTGAATCCTGATTTTTCAGCTACAATGTATAACTTATATAACTTCGTGGCATATCTTACATATCAAACTCATACGTGTAAGCGTCAATTCCCTATCAACACTAGTTTACTCATTTGATTTGTATTAATGGCCGATGATGGAGCAAATACTTACAAGGATAGGATTGATTGGTGTTTAATCCATGTTGAGGTGGCCGTCGTCTTATCCGTCGATAAAACAAAATCCCAATTCCAGCCACGCACACGAAGCAAAAAATGAAGGTGCCGACGATGATCACTATAAAAGTTCCCACGCCGAGTCCAAGGATTCGACCAGCATACTCATTATCTGTAATGGACACACATTTAGTCATGCAACTCCTCTAAAACTATTTTGCAGTCAACTGTACATAGGCGCTACAACGAAATCAACAGGCGCTACAACCCGTGTACTTGTTATATGTTTTACATCTCGTTTTACATGCTTTATATGAAGTTAGAAAGTTGTTTTCTCTTAATGACTCGTAAGCTTGCAGTGATTGCCTACGGTCAGATACGGCTCGATGAAGAAATTACATTTTTAGGTTAGTTTACATTAGCTTAGGTTAAGACGAATACAAAAATGACCAATTTATTATCGTTTATGCACGACGTTTCGGCTAATTTAAAGCCTTCTTCAGGTGCTATTTTATTGGAAAATAGTTAATAATTATACACTTTTGGCGTGAGCCCAAACAGAGGCAATGCTGGGCCTCCAATGAAGCATAAAACGAGAGAAATACATGTTTTTATACTGCTAAAGGTGATAAATTCGCTAGTTTGTATTACCGTATGATCAACTTTCAGAATCTCCATCGGAAAAATGAGGAAAGCTGCTAAAAAAAAGCGGAATATCGCCACTTTCCTATAAATTTAACAAAGATAATACCAATTAACGAATTTATCACCTTTTGCAGTACAGAAATATGTATTTCTCTCGTTTTATGCTTTATTGGAGTCCCACCATTGCTTCTGTTTGGGCTCACGTCAAATATTTATAATTGTTAACTATTTTCCAATAAAATTTAATAGCACCTGAAGAAGGCTTTCAATTAGACGAAACGTCGTGCATAAACGATAATAATGACTGAGTCTAAGTAATAAAAGTTGTAAATATACAATATTGTAGCTCTCCTAAAAATCTAGCTAGGATTTTTCATTATGAAACATAAGTGTAACTATTGAGTATCTGAAGTTATGAATAAATCATATTAGCTGCTAATACATGTGCAACGTACATACATTTAGGTGTTAGAAAACACTGGAAAATAGATGCCTGCACAAGTAGGCGTATTAACACATTTTCCCAAATAAATCAAACGTTCACCAGAGGGCAGAGTAAAAGGCCCACTCTAAGAATGCAGCAACGAAGTAGTTGAAAACATGAAAAATTGGTTGAAATGTGCGTTCAGCGAACGAATTTTCTGAACCTGGATTGAGTTTGGGGCTCGACTCACTTGGACAAAAGGCGTGTGAACTCTCGTCGGAGTTATCTCCACAATGGTTCACTTGATCACAGGTGAGATCCGAGTGAATGCACAGATTGTTCTTGCAACGAAATCCTCGACATTCCCGTGCTGCAATTGGAAACGAAAAATTAGGATGAGCAATTGTGTTCGTTTTTATTGCAAATTTCACCTTGGTGTAATACAAACGACATGGGGTTCAACTTACACGTGTCCTTAAATGCAGTGAGCACCATTCGAAATCCATTACCAATCTGCCCCCATCCATGGGTGACGTATCTAAAAGTCACGTAGTTGGATGTGGTGTAATAGGTCCCAACTTCGTGGTGGTTGTTCCGGCATGAGTAGTCATTCTGTGTTGAAGAAAATAGTCGGTTATACAGTAAATCGAATTGGATTACACATTTTTAATTCATTACACCCTAACCAAAACGCGTTGGTACATGTAGGCAAGTGCTATACGCTTAGCAACAGTGATATTTTCATCGGGCATAAATTTAACAAGCCACTTTCGATAATGAATAGTCTCGCCTTATCGTCCCCTAACTGAAACACTTGCTCCTTATTCCTGCGTGTTTTATAACCTCGTTAAAACGGTTGTTAAACCGCAAATTGTTACTCACGACTCCAAGCCATCAGAAAAGTGTTTGGTTTGTGGTAAACAACCTGTGTTCACCGAGATCACGACAGCGAGTCGTTAGCTTTTATGGTGAAAATAACAGTTTTCCGAATAACTAATCATTTAGATAAATAAGGGTGTACGTATTTTACGAAGGAAAAATTTTTCACAGTAAATATAAGGTCGTTTTAAATCATTCGAATTCAAATAACATATCAGACGAGCGTTTTCCTTAACATTAACAAAAAAACTGATTATCAGTTACAGCATTATGAATTATTTTGGATTAAACTTCGTGATAATCACTTAAAATGCCATTAATGCCACACGAAGCAAGTTATTATTACTACATTATTCCTTATTTAGTCCAAACTAGGTCATGTCGCCATAAGTAGTTACATCTTTTGACTTAGTTTTTCCTTACTTTTCGCTCTTTTTGAAACACATACTTTCGAAAATTACCATCTTACGATCACGAATTATGACATCATCTTAGGGGTGGAAAATTTGCCCAAATGATGATGGCGTATATTAAACATGCAGTTAAATTTCTTCATACGTCATCCATTTTGGCAAAAACCGTTTCATTGACAGGAGAAATCTAAAATGATGACATAATACTTGATTGATGCGACGTAAACATTGCTGGCAAATGAACTAAATGATTCGATCCGTGACTAAATTTTAATCGGGATTAAATGCAACCTAGCCCGTCGTGATTTTTGCTGGTAACTCGAATTTAACTCGCCTCATTGATTGGATGAAATGTGAGTAACACGGACGTACCGCGTAATTCTGGTAGGAATTCGTCCCATCGAAGATATACAAGTGGTCGTTACAATCTAATTGAAGTTCGTCGAAACGAAGCATAAATTTCTGGAGGACGGAATCCGTTTGAAACGTAATGGTGCAATCCAAGTCTCCTTCGTTATTTGACGTCACAACCGCTCCGTCCGCTTTATGGTATAATTGTTGAGAACGTTTTCGGTCGCACAAAGACGAAATTTGATCTGAAATACAAAGAAAAATTCCTCGGTTGCATTAATGATGAAATTAAATCAATACAGGATGAAACTTTGTAAATACGTCTCAGGGTACAGTTGACAACCGCCAATGGTTAAACAGACATTATATCATCACAGCCTTGAACACATTGATATCTGTTTGCAGAAAACGTTTGGAAAGTATGTGACGTTTGATGCTCAAAAGCATAAAAACATAACTTCGAACTTGCCAAATACTAAATGCTCACATACACTATATACTATAAGGTTCACAAGCATTACTACCATAATATTTCTTTTGAAAAGGGATTGTACACGTCTGAACAGAATAAAAGAAATTATATTTAAACGTCCACAAATCTCCAATTGAACACTCGCATGATGTGATGATCACAGCGAATATCAACAGGATTACTGAAGAATTGCCGCACTTTGAACTAATTTCCTTAGAGAATTGAATATGCATCGAAGGGCAGCGGTTTTGTGGAGTGATTCCGCAATATCATGAGATATGATTTGCAAACATAGTGTACATCATGTATCCAATCATGTCTCAATCTTTTGGGATATGCCTGCTTCAAAATATTTATTTTCCAACTTTACTTGCCTAGTATGCAAGAATGATGCCTGCCCTTGACATTGGAATTTAACCATCCTATTCTGTCGTTGTTCAATTTGTCGTGTTTCTGCGCTTATTTAATTAAATAAGCATGGTAAAAAGGTCATATCTGACTTATCTGCCCCTAGAAGTCAAGCAATGCTTAAGAAGCTCACTTTCTAATAGTTTTGTCTATGCTGGAGCAGAGCATATCTTATGTCAGCTTGAGTTCTATGGTAATGTACTTGAAACATGCTCAGAGCTGGTCCTATATATAAAGCATGTGATGTGCAGAGAAAAAGTTGTGCAACCAGGTTTCTTTGTTGAGCATCCAACTCTGTTTGCATCCCTTCCATGGTGCATCTCCCCCAATCCTGTTAGCGAAATGCAATGTTTGCAATATTGACGATTGACGTTGCCTTTCATTGGCGAACGGAGCAGTTTTGCAGATATCAAATAGAAATTTCGTGACATTTCCGGGAACTGAATAATAGTTTATCAATAGTGATGCCCGTTTCGTGCGAAGCTGCCATGGTAATGCAGATGTGAAGAACAGCGAATAACGCTCCTTATACACCCAAATGCATCGATCCTGTGCAATCCCTGACAAAAACGACTAGACTAACGTTTATTTCCCTACTAAATAGTCGATGGTTCTTTCCAAGGGTGAATGCAAACTGACAGGGCTCTTGAACGATCTTAATATCTTCGAAAAACAATGACAAGCATTTCTGCTCCTTGTAATGCCTTGTTTTAAACAGCCATCGCCTGCTGTCATAAAGCTGAACAACACTTTTAACCAACATGTTTAAAGTCGCATTATAGACTCGCACTTCTGGATTTGCAGTTATATCCCCATCAGCATCCTTCATACACGTGCATCCTTGACGAAATGCATTTGTGTCATATAAACAACAAGCTGTTAAAGCATATCTTTTAAAAAATCTCGCTATACCACAGAATATGCCCTGCCCTACCATGGACACTTGATAAAGTGGGCATCTCCTAAAGGCTGGTAGGTTGCCAGCGAGTTTGATTAGATTGGTTAGGTGACATATAACAAAAAAAAACAGCATAGAAAACAAAAATAAATAATAATATAATGGATAATGCCAGGTGCACATTTGGAGCAAGACATCATCTGTAATGCATGTATAGAACAATCTAGAAATTTTATGAAACATGTACTGGTGATCAAACAAGCGATACTGCGATTTAAACAGTGCAAACATATTTCAAAGTTAATTAAAGTTTTTTTGGCATCCGAAAAGTCTTTACGAAGATTCCGTCCAAATGCAATGACTCAAGTAAACATATCAGGAATCGTCAACAACTCAACATTGTTTCTGATCAACATTGCATCGTGCATGTGAACGGAATTGTTATACTGTAGTCTTAATTGGTTATGACATCAGCAGTTTCCAGCAGTTGCAGAACTCAAGGGGCTGAGGAGCTGTCCTTCCCATCAAAAGATAAAACCATCCAAAGAACCATCTTTGAAGAAAAGAAGAATATTTTCAATAGCAAACTTCCATAGGGACTTGAGGCTTGATAGCTCGAGCCAAAAATAGCCAAACTTGTTTGATCCAAGAAGCATTCAGCCGCTCTCCTAATCCAGTATTCCATGCAGGCAACAATGAAAACCCAGTAAATTTCTTCCTCTCATGAAAATGCAAATTTATTTATGCATGCGATGTTTGCTAATGTCTAGACATCCCAATAAGCCGGCTAAAGCTAGACGGATAAAAAGAGTGGCAACGCTTGAAAATGCTAATCTTTATGCGGAGATAAGTTGGCCTCAAAGGGTTATTTCAATTGCGTGAGGTCAATGAGATACCATGTCGAGCAAATTGGAAATCTCAACAAAATGAACTTACGTCAATAGTTTTCGTAAAAAAATGCACACTTTCAATATCAAACCCCAAGAAGTTAGAATGATGCATGAAGACAGCATACAGACGTTCTGGCATAACTTCATGAACAACTTGGCGAACTTAAATTAGGACTTTTTGCCTTTTAATCTTCAATGACTGATGCATTATGTCTCATTGAGGTCAGTATATTTGGTAATGTATAAATTAAATGCAGTGTCGTGATTGCAGTGTTAACAAAAAAAATCAACAGACTGCTCCAACTGTGTACATGCGGAATTGTTTACTAGTTCTGTACACTTTACTATCTGAAGGGTTTCATCTTTTTAATTTTAAAATTGTTTGCACACTTCTATACCAGATATAATAAGCAGGCTTCTTCTAACAGCTTCAATAGGTTGAATAAAAAAGTTCAAAATTACGGATACCATGACAGGTTACTTACTGACATTCAACTGATCACACAGTCCTACCCTAATTAAAATGTTGAATTTAAAAAGCTGTTTAGCGTTACAATAAAAAAATTTTGGAAAACAGTATGACTAAAGTTTGTTAATTTTACATGTTTGTTCATATGGAGTGCCATCAGGCGGCGCTGCAAATGCCAGAGTCATGGCAAAATAGATGTCCAGTGGCCACTGAATTATGTCACCAAAGTGTCAATCAGTGTTAAGCATAATTTCTGAATGGTTTTTTTTCTGAATCAAAATCTGCTCTGAATTCAATTTACTTTCGAAGTTACACTTGACACTGATAAGTGATAAACTCAAAGACATAAGATGAAATCCAAAATTTATTCCTCGCAACTAACAACTTTAAATAAATTTTTGCAATGATGGTAGACCCGTATTATCACCCTGCACATTTGAAGCAGGGCTATACAAAAATTCTTTTGTTATCCTGGTTATCGATCGCACAACACAAGTACTGTATAGATTGTTTTTGCGCAAAAATGCGGTTCGGACAATGTAGTCGGAAAATGTCCTGTGTAATTTGTAATAAAAAGAGGGACTAATTCGGTTTCTTTGATGATGATTTTTTTCCGTTTGAACAACATCGGAGTCAGCCCAGGAATGGACTAACCTTGCGTGGGTTTGCCAAAGATTGAATCTCTCCACAAAGCTTTTTCTACTGGCATTTAGCTCCATTATAACGACAGAGACTCTCGTAACAACAATCATGGAGTGAATCGCCCGGGGCATAAGTATTAGTTTTATGGTAAAAAAAGTGCCACTCTTCAAATCTTTTCTGAGAGATACTGCGTCTGAATGATGCCCAGAGAAACCTTTTTCAAACTGTATCGCTTGAGAGATCTTCAAACGAAGTCGAGTACCTCAAAGGCAACCACATATTTCTAATAGATGTATCGGCAAACAGTATGCGCAGAAAATCTGCACTGATTTATACGAAAGTTTCAGTACATACATAAAATGTCATGCATTGATAAAACATTGTATCAAGACGCAAGTGATCTACATGAGCAAATTATACTTGCACATATACCTAAAATCCTGTGAAACTCACAGCATCTTCTGCATAATCAAAATCAGTATGATGCATATGGTGCTGTCAGTATGAATTTGCAAAGTGCATCTGGTCTTCGATGTACCATACCCTCAGAAAACAGTAATAAGTCACCTGCAGCGACTTTAACTTGCTTAGTTGCCTTGAATCTAGCCTTCTCCATCCTGATTCGCAACTCAAGTATCTCGCATGCTCGAGTCACGTCATGGTAGATAAAACATGTTTGCCTATGTAATTTCTAGATGCCAACGTACACCCCATAACTCTGCTATTCCAATATATTAAAGATAAAGCCAATAAAATGAAAAGCCATTGAAAGTGCGTTGTGACATTAGGGACACCCTGAATAAAATAACCAAATACAATTTCTCCTTTCCTGATCAAAATATTAAAATAATTTTTTTTGTAAACATTGACAGGGACTTGCGTTTTTTGGGATGTGCTCTTGACAACTTATGGAAATGTACATAATACTGTACATGATATTATTAAAAACGATAATTCTATGTTTGACCTTTTATTTTGCTTTATAAGCGCTAGATGGCAGCTCCTGCCATCTGAATGGGAATATAAGAGATTTACTGTCGTTGGCAAAATAAAGAATATCTGGAGAAAATCTAAAAACGAAATGTCTTTTCATTTTATATAGCGCAGGAACTTACTATCAATATAAACTTTGAATTAAAACATTTAGATTCATTTGAAATTATCATATCTGTCCAAAATTATCAAAATTCAATTGCAAAAAATCACTTTCAATGGATATTTGTGTGTCACCATCATCGTTGCTCACAGATGGCGCTGCGAGCTGAACCTGTATCATACCCGAGCAGTTAGCAATTTATTTAGTGCACTTGTAATGGCAAACAGTCTATATTAATAATTAAATTCCCCAGGTAGTTCCACGTAATAACACGCTTGAAAATTTCGAAAGTACCCATTATGTAGTGGTGCTGAAATCCAATATAAGCCTTTTTGTGTTTTCTTGGCCTGGGCGAATAAATCTAGCGGCTAATGATAAAATATGAGCTGTCGAGCTGAGAGAAGCAGCAGAAAATTTTAATTTGAGAGTTTTGTCGATTTAGCGCCAGTGCGCTTGTTACTTCCTAATGAAATGTTATGATAATTTTTCAGGCAATTTAAAATATTCATTAGCTTCGTGTTACGGGCTAACAGAGCAATTGAAAATAAGGGAAAATCCCCAGCCACTGAGCTCAGCGTCATTCCCTTTAAACAGCACCATGTCATTCTGAATTTGTTTCAACGATTACGCATTAGAGACTTAATTAGAGAAGCGCAATTTGAGATAAAGAAATGTATTAATAAGATACCTTTTGTTCGCTTCAAATGAAACGGATATGAACTTTTAACTCAATTTTTATCTCGACAATCTTTGGCTGTTCGTACTCGCCATTATCGTCTTTCATTCAGAGGCTGAAGGGCATTTTATATAAAGGATGGATGGGAATATACAAACAATATTTTAAAGCTGCCATGCGGTTATGTACAGGGTGTCTGGAGAGTTATAAATCAAATTTTCCTGACTTTTCCGAGCATTTATTTGCAAAATGTCCAGACAATTGAAACTAAACTTTGGCTATAAAATAGTAGAGTAATAAACTCCAAAAGCAAGTTATTTATTTCAACACTGTTTCATGTAATTACAGTATGTATAGTACAATTAAGGCGGGCATCCCGACTTTCTTGCAGGCGGGCTTGCCCTCACAGCTCATAAGCTTGCAGTGATTGCCTACCGATTAAGGGGCAGCAACACCGGAAATTACATTTTTTGGATTAAGTTGGGCTATGGGTAGGCACAAAAATCATACAAGTGCAAAAAAACATTAAAAACGAAAACAAAAATTAAAATAAAATTTAAAGAGTAAAAACAGCTGGCATTCTTGTTGAAAGGGAAGACGTATGAATTTTTGGACACATTTGGAGAGGACATAGCACATGTATAATACAGTGGTCGAAACATTTTTTACCAGAATAGGCCTTAGGTTTTAGCTTACCTCCTTTGAAACTCATATAATTAAATAGACCAGATTGACATTAAATCAATTCAACACTTTAGTTCAAGTCTGATACACCATGGTTATTTTGCAAGCCTGGATGAGCCCATTCCTGCACAAGGGTCGATGCACTAGTGGTTATATTCTTAAGCATAAAAGTCATGTCTGCCTGCATGTAGCATATGCCTATGCAGCTTACAGATAGATAGATACAACTTGGATATCAAATCTAAGTTGACTGTAAGACTCGATATATTTGCGCATTGATGATGATCTGTTGAAATACAAACATTCCACCATTGAGTAATTTTAGGGTGATATGCAATGAAAAAGTTTCCTCAGTATGATCCATGTTCGTGCCAGGAGCGTATGAAATGTCCATTAAGTACATTTTCAACGTGAAATTAAGTGAAATAAAGCGCATCTCAGGGGCAATTTGGCATTAAAACTCATCCCAAAAAGAAATAAAAACTAAATGTCTATGGTCGAAGCTTTATCGGCATTCTCCGAAGGCAATAAACAACTTTAGTTCAGTCATTTAAGGCACGAACACGGGCTGCTTTTTATTGGTTTTCACATTTATATTTGTCATGTAGCAAATCGTTCAATTAAACCATCGTATGGTCTGTTTTGCGGTCGTTATGGTAACATCGATTGTGTTGCGTTTGTTTTTTTTTTGGTCGGAGTTTCCCGCAAGATAACATAACATTACAGGCGTTGACCCATAGCCGAGTATTCATGTTCAGGAATGCCTCTCGCTTGTCAACTAATGCATAATTTAAAGCAGAGTGACCTAGTAATACACTAGTTTTATCCTTTTTTGCATAGCGAGCATACCCTTCTGTATCATGACTCATCAAAAAAGCGATGGACGACATTGAATACTAAACTTCCATACTCACAACATATAGGGAATCATTTCAAAATAAAATCAAGAAAATAAATTTAAACTGTTAAACCGCCACAACAAATTTTACGTTTTTATTCACAGTTTTACGCAGTTTTCTTATCCATTCACCCTGCCTTCTCTGATCACAATAGTTTTCACACTTGCACAGGTCTGCATTTATTACTTTTACTAAATATGTAATTGATAACTGTGTTTTGAAGAAGACAAAGTCGCCTGAATTTCGTTCACAGACAATAGAAATAGTCTGAATAAAGTGAAGCTCAAAATGACAAAATCCGTTACAACCACCATGCACACCAAATAAATGTATAACGAATTTAATGTATAACGAAACTGAATTTAAATATAAATGTTAGAGATGCAGATTGTTAACAATGCATGAAATGAAAAAGGTTTTATAGTTAAAACTTTTTTTCCCAAAATTTGGTCTTTGTAACACATTGCACACACATTGCAACACACATTGCATACATCGTTCAAGAATTTATTTTTTTAATGAGGGTATAGAATGAAATAATTAACAGCCAACCTCCTCACAAAATAATAAAAAAAAATGGTAATTTCTCTACGCATGTATCTTTTCATTCATGATTCTACAGAATATGACTTTGTTTTCTCAATTTCCGAATTTCACGTCAAGGTTTTAAACAAAACTGGCATTGTTACCCTACCGCGAATTCATAACGTCAGTTTTAATTCTGCGAGCATAATTAAATCAGACAAGAGTAAAAAATGAACTCCAATTCAGGCGTACATTATTACGCAGCGCGTATGTTTCCATCCGGGCACTGAAATTGTCTTAATTTAGCTTACAAGATTTATTCTCTTTAATTAATTATTAAGGAATGGAGAAAAAATGGATTGAGCCGCCAAATGGATTTGACAGACTACGCTAATTGGAAATTTACCTCATAGCTGCTTGTTTGTTGCACTGAAAATGTATCACATGTGTGATATCAGTTGCCATCACAATGTTCTGTAATACTGTAATACACGGTACTTTCCTTATTTTTTACAGCGTACCAAAATCACAAAAAAGAAAAGTTATTTGAACATCTCAAATTAAGGTACCTAAATCAAGGTTGGAAGTTATCATGAGTTGCTTGGTCACATAACCCCATGCAGGAGCACAAATCAAGGTGAATACTCAACTCAAGTATGCAAATCAGTTTTACATTCATGACTTGAAATAAGTCGATCCAAGATTCTGCATGACATCTGATGATAACGTAGTGAGTGATACCCTTAGATTGTAGAGATTCTTCTGATCAATACAGGCTTAGGGGAGACATGCACTTAATGAGCACATGGATGAAACAAACATTCCCTAAATTACTTAATACCAAATTACACGTAAGCAGTGGTGGGGGTGATCAATGTCCATTTGCCCAAAATCAACAGAAGAGCTGACGACGCCATTGCTAGAATTGATTAGTTTTGTAAACAGACATTTTTTTCCGAAGATTTTATCTGGTATGGACTGCGTCATTCCTAAGCTGTGATTTCCATTGAAATTAGCCGAGCACTTCAGCGTCCCTTAGTGGGATTTTCAGGCATTTCAATGTCCCTTCTCAGTCGGCAGTTTTTATGCGAAATTCGTGTAATCAGGCTGTTTGATTGACTCGACAAAGGAAATGCCATGAAAGCGTCTTCAATATTGATCGTCCATTTTTCCAGCAGGCAAAAAAAATTTCGAGGATCTTGTACACCGTGCCATTGGGTGCAGACTGGACTCTGGGTGCGCAATGGCCTAATAACAAAAGGGAAAGGAGACAGAGGAGAAGGCATCAAAATCCCCATTTGATTTTATTTGGCTCAGTTCCATCACCAACTTTACAATAGAGTGTGCACCCCAACAAAGCCGCGACTATATTAGAAACCTATGATCAAAATCAATCCGAGCTTCCATCACCCCCACCCCACAATCCCCATCTCTCCTTCACCAGCCAAAAATAAAGAAATTCAAAAACCGACGTGAAATGTGTGCAATCGATGAACCAGTCAAAAACCATCAATGGAAACGACTAAGCAACAGAGCCGAACATTTCAATTATAAAATCTGCCTTTTTTATTTTCAGTTGAAGAATGTTGGACACCGGAAGAGGCAGACCATTTCATCAATTAAAATGCAACGACCAGGAAAAACAGCTGTTTGGATGTTTGTCAAGCCTTAAAATCAAGTCTTTCACTTCGATTACACGCAGACTTAACGTCTAATGTGAATTACATGTACATCACTTGCCCAAGTTATCAAAAAATCTGCCACCTGGGCCCAATTTCTGAAATAAATGAGAAGTGTGAAAAGTTTATGTATCGGAGAGATAACTGTGAGGAGTTGAGGTTTTAAGGTTTCCTAAACCAGAACTTCTTCTTAAAAATTGAAGAGCATGAGTTCATACCATGTAACAATAAATGGTATAAACATTTATCTGAAAACATTAATTCTCACAGTTATCCCTCACATCCATCAACTCTTCACACTCGTAAGGATTGATGTCAGGACAGGTAAAAAAGCAGAAAAGGCAGGTAATAAAATCCTCGGAATAAAGATTAAATATATTTAACAAGGTTGCATATAAAATATGCACTGCATATATCAAATCATATCTCCATGGCAAGTACATTTGATTTGGCACCACCTTGGTGAGTCTCCAAATTCATTTTGTTTGTGCACGATCTTTCCAAAGCAAGTTGTACTTGAAAAATACAAGTTTCAAGAGAATGCCAATTAATATCAACTCGCATGGATCGGAATTGCTCGGAATTTGGACGTGTTTTAAGCAGTGTACTGAAGTGTAAGAGCAAATGAACCGCGAAGAAGATACTACCAATATGGCTCACACAAAGGCTTCTTCGAAAAATGAGTGCATTAAAGTCGAATATTCGTTGCCAGGCCTTGTTTTTTATATTGTCTAGACTTCTATGACTTTTATCAGAGGATAAAAGAAAATTAGGTTAGCCTGACAACTGAACATTACGGTTTAATTGACTTGCCTTGGATTTAAACATCTTTGGCTGTACTGCATGCTATGCAACAACATCAAAACCAAAATAATTTATACAAATTGATTAATGATAGTCGTTAACTTTGATGTTGCTGAAATGTAACAGAAACTGACGGTTACAAACAAACGTTTGAAAGAATTCTTCTTTTGATCACACATATTTTGATTTGATTTTGACACTAATTGTGTAAATTGACGTACATTTTAATAACAATTACCTCCTCAATGTTTAGTAACATGTACCAAAAAATTGGACATGATGCTAGTACGAAATCACAGTGATTAACTTAAGTCATTATAGAACGGATAAAGCAGAATATGCCTTCAACCATTAATGCAATTTGGAATTCTTGGCTGTCCTTTGGAATATGCCCTGCTGCTTTAAGGTTGGCACACCTTCAATTTCATTTCAGATCAAATATTATAGAGTAATTGGAAAATAAACTAAAAACTTGTTTGTTTTAAAGTGAAAGGAGTGCAGTTATCCTTTGGAATGGCAGTAATAAAAAGTACATCACGCATACACGACAGTATCGATGCGAATTTTAATGATATATTTTTCCTGAACTACGTAATTAAATTACCAAAACAAGTGCATTGCAAGGAGCACGACGGCTTACGAGGTCTGGTTGTAAAGGATTTTTACTCGAAGGCATCGAACGTGAACTCATTACAAAAACTAAGTTTGAGACTGCCTGCTATATATCTATTGGCGATAAAAAAATTCCATTACCTAAAATGACTTTCAGTTGCCTTCAGAGTTAAATTACGTTTATGGTATAATGAGAACCTGGCTTGAATTCTTGATGTTCAACGATACCAATTCAACTACAAGCATACAATGGCAATACAACGAAAAAGGTCATTTCCCATTTTACAACGTATTATCGCAACGAGTACTTGTTATCTGCAGCTGATCGATCTGAAGTTATGGCTGGCAAATCACATGCTAACGTCCTCGAAAGTTAGAGATGAGAATTCAAATTTGCATGTTCTTTCTTGAGTTAGCTGTTTGTTATACATTAAGCCCCTCCCCGCCATAGACACTGTGAGAAAATGGGCTTCTCCTAACGTTTCGTAGGCTGGCAGTGATTGCCTGGCGCTTGGGCATCTAAATATGGAGATTATGTTTTCAGGGTAGCTCAGGTTAGGATAGGTTAACATGGGGTTAAAATACACTAAATATTTTGTGCACATATGGAGCAGGGCATGTATATACACGATGAGTTATCTAAAATATCTAAGTTTGTTTGTAATTTTGCCACCCTAAAATGGCCCGGGATATAATGGTTCATAAATTCTCTCGTTAGTCCCAAGTACTAATTAGAGGCACCATTCAGAACGGTTTGTTGAAGTATACTTTTAAGATCTGCGAAGAATAAATGTCTCGAAAACAATTCCAAACGTCCTCCCCAAAAATAAATTTTCGCAAAATTTTACAGAAACGCTGGCTATAACTGTTGCCTAATTGCACGAGCAGTGGTTTTGACTAAGTTTCCTTTTGTGAGAGTTCAGTCATAAGCTGCTTTGCTAAGACTGTTAATGAATGTCTCCACACGACGTCAAAGATTAGTGATATCATGCGTTATTTGCATTGTATGACGAGGGAAAATGTTGAATAAAATTGCGCGGTTTGGAGCAACAACTTTATTAATCCTTTAGGATGAATAAGTAAAATCTTCATCAATGTTTGCTGCACTTGGTGCCATATAGTAACCACCCCAGGGATAACAGAGTTAAGGACAGCCTCACATTTCAAGTGCCATACAGAGGAAAATTAACTGGCAAAAGTTGTCAAAGTCGATGCGTCAAAATAAAACAAAATTAAATGTCATGTTAGCCATTGTTTGCAGACTGATGAAAAGGAAATTGCATTACGGAAAGGATTAAACGTCGACGAGGTTCCATTGTTACCCGTGACAACATTTTTAAATAATTGCAACTAATGTCAACCAACAATCAATGTGTATTCGCCAGCTAATAAACGTTGATTCAAATATGCTCTGCTAAATATCATTAAACCTTAATTAAAGGCGGTTGTGGTACAATTATATATTCAATTATTATTCAAAAGGGGCTTTGCATAAACTTGCCCATCAAAAAGTTTACTTTTTAATCCCCTACCCCAGTATAGTCCACAAGCATACATAAATGTTAGACAAAATAATGGAAACAGTATCATTCATTAATGGGTATTAAAGACATCTGTATGCATACCTCACTCTAATGCATATAAGTTGCTCAGATATGAATAAGCTTATTTTTCAATGGATGTTGAAGTCCGATTTAGACACAAACTTCTTTGTCTCATACACTCTCAGTGGTATCAAGGCCCAGCAACGTTTGGCAACACACTTACATGCACATGATTTTTGAATTCACCATTAAATGGAAGTGGGAGATCGGTCATCATTTGAGCATCGTTGTGAGGAAATATAAGTTTATTTATGTGGGCATGAATGTCTACTATTCGGGCGACTCTAAATGGAGTTTCGAAGCGATCCCAGGTAACGAGATTTAGGAAAATGTCACTGCAATAAAATGAAATGAATGGTTTATTTCCTTTCGTATTCCAGGCATGTCAATCGTATTTCTTTTACGCTTAAGCAATAACCATTCAAGAAATCCTATTTATTCACTTTAATTTTACAACTGGGACCAGGCATTTTATTTGAAAAATGAGCCCTTCTGTAAGCATAAAAAGACAAGTTTCGCAATATGCCCCTTGATACCAAAATGAATCATAAAGAAAACGTCGCCCAACGCGATTTATATCATTACAGTGAGATATCAATGATTAACATTTTTTTCCCTTTAAAACTCATTCTGGCCAACTTCATAGCACCAGGCTTTGTTTTAATACAGTGTAGGAATATTAAATGCAGCCAATTTATTTTCCGAATCGAAAGTTAAAGCCAAAGCTTCTAAGCATGTCATTAGTGGCGAAATCTCGTATCATACATGCAATTCCCAGAAATACAATTTTATATACATTAACCTGATCATTGAAATCAAGTTAAATTCCGGGCGCAGCTAAATTAATCTAATTCACTTTGAATGAAAATCACCGTGTGATGCCCAAACATGCGTGCGCATTAATTAAGTAGAGGCTTATAATGGAAATGGATGAATCGATCGATTGAGGTTGTTTAATCATCGATGTATTGTGGAACCAGCGTAGCCAAAAAGGCTAAGCCAAATTAACATCGCCAGCAGTAGTATTGTTCTAACAGAAATCCTATAATTATTCAGTCAAATGTAACCCGAGGTAATAAAATACGCCGGCGAGCATTTATTTGACGTGCTAAAGTCAAGTGGAACTAATTTTACAACAGCAAATAAGTTCAGGGCCCTGTAATCGTTTAATCTTCCTCCAATAAAATTTCCTCACGCTTTTCACGTTAAGAATCCAATGAAAAAAGCCACAAAGTCCTGACTCACTTTAATGAAGATTAAGCTTCGCCACATTTAGATATAAAAGTTGGATACAATGTCTTCCCAAAATGCTTAGCTTTGTGCTGTAGCTGAAAAGATTTGCTTTATTCATAAAATCGGTTAATTTTAATCCGTTTTCTGATGGTTGGTGATTTCAACACAGCCAACACACAGTATTGTTTATGTTATTTCAATTTTTTCTATTTTGATGCCTGTCAAACCCGCATGCCCGATGCAAATGTGCAACATCCGTATGCCAATAAGAAAAGGGAAAACAAACTTTCCATATACGAAATAAAACCTGAATCTAAATAAACGCTCGCGAAATGCTTTGAATCAG